>JAOPJH010000124.1:4933326-4954998 GCA_027122575.1 Merluccius polylepis | reverse complement strand
CCTGTTTTGACCAACTTATCAATTAACAAGTTTGCAAAAGAAAGACATTGCCGTGTTCACAAGCACAAAGTATGTCTGATAGTTGTCTGGAATATGGGTATGTCAGATATATAGTACTTGAATCTGATATTTGATCTGAGCCTTGGCTTCCAAAGTGTATTATTATGCGATACTGACCACTGATGCTCGGGACTCCACCCCCTCCGGTGAAACACGTCATCCCACCTGTCCTCGTTTGAACCAATCAGAAACAGCACTTGTAGCTTCTGTGTTGGGCTAAGGAGACCTAACTGAGGCTGTTGGTCTCTCCTGTAGAGTTGAGTAGGGGACAATATCTGGCACATGTTGTGAAATAAATCAAAACATTGAAGTGTCGGCAACAAAATGCAGAAAGATTTTGGAGGAATGTTATATTTTAGTTGTATTTGATTGTAGATGTGCATGTAGCTGGCACAGTAACCATCACCAGGTCAGTCCGTTTGTAAATTAAGTGTGATGTTAATCTCTTTCCATGTGGCACAGGTGAAATGCAGTGGTTTATCAATTTTAAGATTAATTGTAAATATGAAATAAAACATTTGATGAGAAATAAATTAATGTTTTCTCATTTTGTTTTGCTGAGATCGAATTGTACGGTTGAGTTTAACCCTTCTGACCCATACAGTCCAAGATCGGACCTCTAAAAATTGTAAAAGAGTATTTTGTGTTTGGCTGAGCTTTCAACATCCATGGTTCAATAGCACATTTCACACAATGTAGGGGTGTTTCACATTATACATTAAAAAGCACTTCACTCACTGGGGTATAATTAATTCATCCAGTCACGGAAGATAACTCCCTTTCTCAATATTGGTGGTATTTACAAGGTTGTGTATTTAGTTGTAGTTAAAATACACTTGAATAAAAAGACAATTCACTCATTGACTTTGTACAGTCAGTCATGAGCTTGGCACACCATTCAGCATGAGGACATTATCTCTAGGCTATGTGGCTGAAGCGTACAATGGTTTGTTTCCATGTTTGTCAAAATTGCACGATAAGACTGTCTATTTAACCATCATCATCACTCTTCCTCATGCCTTCTGGTCATACATCCTCGGACATATTGACCATTACATCACCTGTTTGTCCCATCTGCTATTCTCTTTCAACTGGCTACAGTTCAGGTACATGCAGTGAGATGATGCTAAAAAATAATAAATGTGTATGTATGTTGCTTTAAAAAAAATTAAAAAAAATTAAAAAATTAAATATATATATAATAAATAAATTAAAAAATAAATAAATAAAATAAAATAAATATATAGAGGTCCATCTGTGCAATCCTGTAACGTTTTATGAGTTTAAAAAAAAGATTAAGGGGAATACATGATTGACGCACGCTTGAGCCAATAAGACGCCTCATGGGCGCGTCGCGCGGGGCGTGACCAAGAACACATGGTGGAGACTTCTGGAAGCTTACACCCCTTTCCACGAGCTGTCTGGGCCAAGCAAGTCTAGACTCCCCTGACCGGCGGTACTTCACCCCCTTTTAGCTGGTTCTCCTGCTTCGCCATGGCCGCCATAAAAGCGCTGAATCCGAAAGCCGAAGTGGCGCGGGCCCACGCCGCCCTCGCGGTGAACATCAGTGCCGCCCGCGGGCTCCAGGACGTGCTGAAGAGCAACCTGGGACCGAAGGGAACCATGAAAATGTGAGTGTCCGCCTGGTTTCCCTAGCAGCATGCGCAGTAGCGGAACCTTTTGTTGAGCACGCGTGCTAATGCTAACGCTAATGCTAAGCTAACGCTCCCCCTTTCGGTGGCTAACTTAGATGGCGCTTGGCTTACATTGAGAATGGGTGGTGGCTTTTGCACATGTGTGTTTGGGGACCCCTTTTGCGACCAACGGACACTTCGTGTGGTCTTTGTAAAACATACTACTGACATTATAAAGGGGTTTGCCAAGCGAGTGTAATTAAAGCATCCCGTTGCCGTTAGCCGGGTCCCCGCTATGCACGCTGCCTTGTCATGGTTGTTTCCGATGCGTTTTTGACACAAGCTAGCACTAGCATAAGCCGGTTAGCATAGCTAACGTTATGCCAACGGTTTATTGAGAGCCGCAATCTGAATCGGAAACGGGTCCTTTTTTTTCTCCAAAGTTTATTTTTGTTAAATGTACTTTGGGTGCAGCATATCTGGCATATCTAGTTAATTATCATGCTAACATGCTAGCAGACCGCAGAAATATAAACTTAACCCGTTTAAGTGACGCCAGTGAAGTGTTGGAATAACACTAACATACTTGCACAAATGGCGATCAAATAAATGTGCACAACACGGCAGTCCAGTCAGTTTGAATTAATGGTCGTTCACATTTGATGTCTTGAATTAATAAAATGCTATATACAGGGGAAAGTTGATATTGACACCTGCGTTTTTGCCTCTCCCACAGGCTTGTCTCTGGTGCAGGCGACATAAAGTTGACCAAAGATGGTAATGTTTTGTTACATGAGATGGTAAGCATTGGATGAAGAGACGTTTGCTTTCAATTCATAATACATATGCCGATATTCTGCTGTTGTGTCCATTCAGAAATGGATAGCTTCACAAGTAACCACACCCCTATTGTTGAATTGTGTGTGTTGAGTTGCTGGACTACTAGGTCCTATTTCCACTTCTTAACCACTAACAATGTGTAATACTTCGACTGTTGCTGTGTTTTAATAAATTTAAAAAAACAAGCTTTAATTGAAATGTCTCGACAACTGGAAAAAATAGCTGTGTACGCTCAATGTTTATCATCTGTCTATTATCGATCGCTTCCATTTTCTTTCCTTCTGTGAAAGTCTTGATGTATGACACTATGAAGTGTATTTGTTGTAATCTTCCAGTTAGCTTTGTTGAAGAGACTGTTGCTGCATTTTCAGTAAATGTGTATGATAGTGTAGTAATACATTTTGTTGCAGCCCTAATCTTAACCCATAGGCTGTAACACAGAACACGTATATGTTGAAGGGCCACATTTAATTGATTTTCAGCCATTGTTTTTTGTCAGTGCTGCACAGAGAACACCCAGGGGTGTTAGTATGGCTCCCTCTGGTCTCTTACTTCTGTGCTACAGGAAATGTGGTCTGTACCTCTGCATTGAGGGAAGTTGTCACTCCCTCACATGTATTCAACAGACTAGGACACAACAGACTTGGAATTACAAAGGATTACGTGGTGTTTTTTCATAGCCTGGGGGTTGGCTCAAGGCTGCCAGATTTTCACTCTTGTGTTTTTCCTGTTCTCCCAGCAAATTCAGCATCCTACTGCAACACTCATTGCTAAGGTTGCCACGGCGCAGGATGACATCACAGGAGACGGGACCACCTCCAATGTCCTCATCATCGGTGAACTGCTGAAGCAAGCTGACCTATATGTGTCTGAGGTAAGGCTTGCAAAGCCTCTCCACATATCACACATCACTGTTTGAGCCCTTCGGATGTTTGTTGTACATTTAAACAACCATCTTTGTTAATGCTGAGTGAATCAAAGACCTACATGTCTACATATTCGATGCAAGGTTGCCTTTTAAGACAGATCAGAACATGACGACCATAATCCAGGACGATGCCTAACCTCACATTACAACACTGATATCATACAGATGTACTGGCTGCCAATGAATGCTCACACCAATTGACATTTGAGTGACATCATTGGCTGCACTGATCTGTCGGTCCCCCACCTACTATGGCTGGGACAATATACTTAATTCTATCACAATACTACGGTGCCGATTCGATATGTAGTGCAATTTTTAAGTATTTCAAGATTACATTTTATCATTTTTGTTAACCTTCTTAACACTAGACCATGGGAAAAAGTTGAGTCATGCACTTCTAGAGACTGTATATCATGAGGCATATTTCCAAAAACGACGCACATCACATGCCAGGTCTGACTTTTATTTCAGCAGCATCATTGCTGTACTGGGAGGATTTAAGGGAAGGTTACATGCTACTGTTGATGTAGTGTACTTTGTCTATGCATTTAATGTGAAAACGATACAATAAATGATTCAGGCATTAAAAAATCGATAAAAAACAATATATCATGATACTTAAGAACCGTTCCCCCCCACCACCCACCCAGGGCCTCCATCCCAGAATCATCGCAGAGGGCTTTGAGGCAGCAAAGGAGAAGGCTCTGGCTGTCCTGGAAGAGGTGAAGGTGGTTCAAGAGATGGACAGGGAGACTCTCATCAACGTAGCGCGCACCTCCCTCAGAACCAAGGTCCACAAGGAGCTGGCAGACCTCCTCACCGAGGTGAGCATGGAGGAGGATCATGTCATAACTGCTGCTGTGGTCATGGGCCAGGTCAAGCAACCGATGGCTTGATCTCAGGAAGTTAAACATAACGGCTTATTCCAGTTGCAGTCAGTTTCTAATTTTGAGATGAAGAGTAAATGCAATGGATGCATGTGGTGTCCTTTTACACAGCCAAAAAGATGTATCCAATGTGTCGTCAATGGGTTTCCCTTTTTGACCATGTTAGAGGATTGGTAGGCCACAGTGTGTCTTGCATAGAGAACACCCAGGGACGCTAGCGTGGCTCTCTCTGGTCTCCTACTTCTGTGCTACAGTAACTCTGTTCTGTACCTCTGCATTAGGAGAGTCCTCTTCTCCCCTACATGTATTCAGCAGATCAGTACACGTATTCGTGTACTGTAAAGTTTGTGTTTTTTGATTTAGCTTTGTCTCAAATATCTGAACGAAAAGCATAACATGGGTATCGGTAATTATCAGCAATGTACACAGCTTTTAGATTGATGTGCTCGGCTTTAAACAAGAGATGAAGCAGCCATGTGTGATTCTGGTTGTATGCTAAGCTGTAACAAGCCTCCTGTTTTGTCTGTAGGCTGTTGTAGATGCTGTCCTGGCCATCGCTAGACCCAATGAGGCCATTGACCTCTACATGGTGGAGATCATGGAGATGAGGCACAAGACCGACAGCGACACTCAGTAAGTCTGCAGAGGTCTTCTGTAGGTGATATGCTATTCCTTGAATAAAAACAATGTATATATTTTATTCTAAACACAAACCATGTCTCTGTAGATGCAATATAACACACATTGGAAACTTGTGAAAGGACTTTGAGCCAATCGGGAAACTGAAATAACCTGTTTGTCTCATTGAGTGCAAGTGCCTCTTTCCCAAGAGACACCTGATTAGATGGTGCTTTGCCCGTTGTTTGCGTTTGTCACAACCGTCCCTGGCCGCCCGTTTTCCCCCTAGGTTGATCCGAGGGCTGGTTCTGGACCATGGTGCCAGACACCCGGACATGAAGAAGCGGGTGGAGGACGCCTTCGTGCTGACCTGCAACGTCTCCCTGGAGTACGAGAAGACAGAGGTCAACTCCGGCTTCTTCTACAAGAGCGCAGGGGACCGGGAGAAGCTGGTGTCCGCAGAGAGGAAGTTCATCGAGGACCGCGTGCAGAAGATCATCGCCCTCAAGAACGCCGTCTGCCCCGATGGGAAGAAGGGCTTTGTCGTCATCAACCAGAAGGTGAGGCTTTACGGAGATTCATGCGGTGTTGGCGTTGTACCTGGGGTCTTCCACGCAGCCGTTTGGAATACACTGTCAGTTGGCATCAGTGACTTGTGGGTGAAGAACACTACATGCCACAGCTTTATTGTGACTGTATTGGATGAAAAACTGTGGATGCACAGGACTGTTTGTGCAAATATACTGCCTGGAACGACAAACAAAGTGCATTTCACAAGGGGGTTGTTCTATTTGTGAGACTAGATCATGGTGGTTAATGCATTTTCTCATTGTTTTTGCTCTTAATATTGAAACCAAATGATCGTTTTCCCTTTTTTTGGTGTTACGTAGGGTATTGATCCATTCTCTCTGGATAGCCTTGCCAAGGAAGGCATTGTCGCTCTGCGCAGGGCAAAGAGGAGGAACATGGAGAGGTACGGAGACAAAGCTTTCACATGAACTTTAATAAGTATGTAGATAACCTGGGTTGGGCAGTAGAGTAAACTCTCTATCTCTAATGTACTCATCGGCATATGCTTGAATCTCGTTGCAGACTCACATTAGCTTGCGGTGGCATTGCAATGAACTCAGTTGATGACCTCACTCCAGAGTGCTTAGGGCATGCCGGGCTTGTTTACGAACACACACTGGTGAGTGTCGACTGTCTCTTTTATTAATTTAATTTTTGCACGCTCAAAGTCGGTATTTCAAATTCCTACAAATCTATGAATATTATCTTTTGCCTGGTGTCTGATGCACGGCCCTGTCTTCCTGCCCAGGGAGAGGAGAAGTACACGTTTGTTGAGAAGTGTGGCAACCCTCGCTCGGTGACCCTGTTGGTGAAGGGACCCAACAAGCACACCCTCACACAGATCAAAGATGCCGTCCGGGACGGTCTGCGCGCAGTCAAGAACGCCATCGAGGATGGTAAGGGATCAGACTCACAGCCGCCATGGGCTGGGTGGCCTCAAGGCCCCACTACTCCCAAGCGGGAGTACAGGGGAGAAAATAAATACACGTTTGCGACCCCAAAACATACCTCAACTATACCTCCTTCATTTTAAGGCTGATATTAACCTTAGGGCTGCAACTAATGATTAATTCTCTATCGGCTATTAAATAGTAGTTGTTAGACTTCCACACCATTTAAACAATTATTTTTTATTTTTTACTATTGATGGAATGTTTAGTGATTTTCCAAGTCACAATTAGTTGACATAACTACTCGTGACAGACTTCTATCTACAATCCATAGGTCTCATGTTTTCCCCAAATGCCAGTTAGAGGATTGGTTGTCTTGCACAGAGAACACCCAGGGACGCTAGCGTGGCTCTCTCTGGTCTCTTACTTCTGTGCTACAGTAACTCTGTTCTGTACCTCTGCATCAGGAGAGTCCTCTTCTCTCCTACATGTATTCAGCAGACCAGTACAAACTCTGTTGTGAGTTTTAGAGAAGGGTTTCAGGTTTAGCTTCCCCTTTTTAACCCTTCAAATATAGTTTCTATTGAACCATTAGATGCCGTTTCTGTGTAAATATTTAATGAACTAAACATGCAAGTTCATTTAATGCACCATTCCTGGGAATGGTGCATTCCTGGTGAATGGTAATTACTCTGCATCTACTTGCATATTGTGCACATATGTGATGCGTTGATGTGAAAGCGCTGCTCTGGGGGCAAGCCTCTATGGGGATTTGCCTGTACACATTGCTCTTGTGTGACAAGCCCCTTGTGTGTACCTCTCTGTAGGAAGCGTGGTGTCCGGTGGGGGGGCCTTTGAGGTTGCCGTGGCCGACGCCCTGGTGAAACACAAGCCCTCGGTGAAGGGAAGAGCCCAGCTGGGAGTACAGGCCTTCGCGGACGCTCTCCTCGTCATTCCCAAGGTCGGACATCCTTCCCTCTCTGTTGTGCCACTCCTGATTCCATTATCGGCAACTTGGTTCATGTTCTGTTCCTCACTGCTGTCCAGGTCCTGGCCCAGAACTCTGGCTATGACCCCCAGGAGACTCTGGTGAAGCTGCAGACGGAGTACAAGGAGTCTGGTCAGCTGGTGGGAGTGGACCTCAGTACAGGTCAGACGCCATCCATGACCACTCTGATTTGAGACTGTCGCCACTTAGTTGTCCACTAGTCAGTGAACTGACTTCTTCTCCTCTTCCCAGGTGAACCCATGGTGGCTGGAGAAGCAGGAGTATGGGACAACTACAGCGTTAAGAAACAGCTGCTTCATTCATGGTCAGCTCACTGGCCTTTTTTAATGTTTTTTTTTTATTTCAGTGTTGTGAATCTTTTTGGTGCATTGACTGTTAAATATTCATGTTTCCATTCTATCTGCATCTCTTTCCAGCACGGTGATTGCCAGTAACATCTTGCTGGTAGATGAGATCATGCGAGCTGGAATGTCTTCTCTGAAAGGCTAACCGCTAACCGAAGACCCTGTCACCATGTCCCCATGGATAGTTCTCTAGCTAATGAGAAGGTCCAAAGCGTCGCCCTACTTTCGGCACGATGAAGCACCCCAGTCAGATGGACAGCCCGCTATTACATGTTCTTGCGTCCATTATGTGTGTCAAAAAGAAATGCTAGGTCACCCTTCATGGATTTGTCATCACCCCGTTTAAAATGACAAATGGTCTATTTAAGAGATTGTGTTAGGCACTGAACGGTCATCCAGTTTTGTTTCTACTCATTAAAAGTGTTCTTTGCTCTTGAAACGTATTTTTGTTATTTCTTTATTTTTACATTAGAGTGCGTCGTCCTATAGATTTAGTTGGCATGTGAGCTGGCAACTACTCATCTATGTATAATATAACCTAAAATGCTGAAAGTGCTGCTAAATTTCTGTGGTAGCCCAAGTTGGGCATGCCTGGAAAAAAGCGACCAATAGTTGTCACTGTTGCACTTTATTGCAAATGTGACCATTAATGTTTTTAATGTATCCAAATCCCTTTCTTGTTTCTGCTATCTGAGATTATTAGGAGAAGCCATTATTGTCCCATTAGCATTACCACTATTATTCCTATACCAGTGGGCTAATGTAGGGGTAATGGTATTTCTTATTAGTAAGGTAATATGTTGTAGTTTCCGCCTCATCCACTGACTTGTGGTACAGTCTGGACCAAAACCGCCAAACCTACCCGGAAGGATTTAACCGTTGCACCAGTTTTCCGTCCTCCGGAGGAAAGGTTCCGCCCCTAAGGCGGAGACAACAGGTTGTACATCTTGTGACTTTTTTTCTTGTGACTTTTGGCGCATGAAACATTTGAGTTTATATTGGTAAAACACCGTATGATAAATGTGTCATTTACCCTTTAGGGCGCCATTGTGTGCCAACATGTGTATCACCGTTGGTTTGTGGCTGTGTGCGGTGTCTGCCTTAGCACTGGCAGGTAAGCTATGCGACGTGCATCCACGTTTCTCTTTGGTACAAACTTTAATCTGCTAGGTGGTGCATGAGCATTTAAATGGCTGGCTAATGGGACGTGACCGTGTTATCAACACAAACCCCAGTATTATGTCCAGTATCATGTCATTATTCAACAGAGGACGTGGTGATGGTACACATTCCTGGAGGGAAGATGACGATGGGAACAAATGCAGATGACGCGAGGGATGGGGAGGCGCCGACGAAAGGAGTCACAGTTGGACCGTTTAAAATCGACAAATATCCAGTCACAAATGCTGATTTTAGGTGATGATGTTAAAACCTGTTGTTGTTGCTGCTATAATCATTGAAAAGTAAGTATTAAACAGTTATGTCTTGGTCTTTAACCAACGCAGAGACTTTGTGCGGGCGCAGAAGTACAAAACAGAAGCTGAGACATTTGGCTGGAGTTTTGTTTTCCAAGACTTTGTATCGGAAGAGCAGAAAAACAAAGTGACAGAAAGGATAAAGGTATCAATCTTCCTCCACTTGCCCTACGTGATATAGTCTTTGGCCACTTATTATGAATATGGCTTGACATTTTAATTTCCCCCAAACAGTCTGCACCGTGGTGGTTGCCAATAGAAAGGGTTTTCTGGAGACAGGTGAGATCAAATATTGTTGCCACACAAAACACATTAAACGACAGATGATATATTTCCTAATGTGCTAAATCAAATCATTCCCTGCCTGTTCATCGCCCCCCCAGCCCGCAGGACCAGACTCTGGCATCCGAGAGCGTCTGGACTTCCCAGTGGTTCAGGTGAGCTGGAACGATGCGCTGGCCTTCTGCCGCTGGAAGGTCAAGCGTCTGCCCACGGAGGAGGAGTGGGAGTGGGCCGCCTGGGGCGGACTGCAGGGTAGGTGGCTTCAGTATGTAATGTTGTGCGATCAATCGATGGACAAAATGTTTTAACATCGCTCAAGATATCATCCCAATGTTTATAATCCTCTGGATCCCTAAATCCGGCGCGCTAAACATAAGTTATTACAGGAATTGTGAGATGATTACATTTGTGCAATCTATTGGGAATCAAATTTTTATTTCAGTCGATGAGTATTTTCTCTCTTTTCATCTTTAGTTGTTTGTTAGTTCTCCACACTGTTAGTCCTGTTACGTCTTCTGACATTGACATTGTTCCAGGAAGGACGTATCCCTGGGGAAACAAGTTCCAGTCCAACAGAAGCAACCTCTGGCAGGTCAGCCTGCAGACATAACGCACACAATTATTAGCACCACATGTTCTAATATGCGTCATGCTATAACATATGTTGTGAACATAAAACATCTAGGTATATCTCAACTATTGTAACAAAGAAGACGAAGATAGTCATTGAAAAACGTGTTTGTGTTTTAAGGGATTGTTTCCTGACAGAGACACTGCAGAAGACGGTTACCATGGCATCTCCCCTGTGACCGCCTTTCCTGCCCAGAATAGCTATGGTATACATAATCTACATATCCATGCAAACGCTGCTATTGTGAAAGCAAACCTTTTACGCACTTACTGTATGTTCGCAAATCCTGGCATTTAAATAGTACTTGGCATTGTATAGCATCTTACCCTAGCGACACATTTACCAGAAACGATAGCTAAACCTAGCAATTAACAGAAACCTGTTCTATCGACATCCTTGCTGTACCGACAGTGATGTATTGTTGTTTTACTTACTGGCAGCTATGTTGATCCTGTCTTTTCTCAACTTTAGCAGTTCTACCATTTAAGCAAACATGACTACTACTAGTATTAGGTACTGGAACAGGGAGTTAGTATAAATGTGTGAGTACATACTAAGGGTGGATCCATGTTTTGATAGAGTATGTACTGTTGGTGATCCTACACAGGATTGTATGACATGATGGGAAACGCTTGGGAATGGACGTCCACTTCCTTTCCTGGAGCTCAGCCAATGTACGTCCTTCGTGGTGCTTCCTGGATCGACTCTGTGGATGGCTCGGCCAATCACAAGGCAAGGATCACTACCAGGTGAGTTGGTTCCTACGTTGTGTGCGGCGTCATGTTTTTATGTGATGTCACACACAACTCTTCAATTGTCCAGATGTTCATTGTAATTATATTAGTAATTTACTTATTATTTTATGACTCTTTATTACTCTTTTCCTGGCTTTTTGCTTGTTTGTTTGTATTTTTTCACTCTTAATCTGGTTGGTGTATATTATGTTCTGGTCTCATGCATTAGGTTTGCTGTAGAGTTCAACCAGAAATGTGCTATAAAAGTTGATAACAAAAAGTTAACAATTATATAACTAAATAACTATATAATAACAATTATATAACTAAATAACTATATACAAATAATAATTATTATTATTATCATGTAATTATTATCATTATATACTAATTATTATAATATGATTAGTAGTATTATTATATATTGTTATTATACTCACCTCACTAAGCTCTTAGCTATCAAGTTAAACACTAGTAAGCATTACTGATCAAGTGTTCCCAACATGGTGCTAGAGACTCTACATTAGGGATGTAACGATATACCGTTTTACGGTATATCGTTACATCCCTACTCTACATGAACACCATGTAGCAGCGTCTTCCTTTGCTCTGCAGGATGGGAAACACACCCGACTCGGCCTCCGATAACTTGGGCTTCAGGTGTGCAGCGAGCACGGGACCAGAACAAGCCGAGAACAAAGGAAAAACAGAGTTGTAGTCACCGACAATAATCCAAAACAATATGAAAAGCATAAAATGATATGTTCAAATGTTTAATTTCTTATTTTTTATATTGATGGTGTAAGTAGTAGATAGTCAATTAGATAAGGAGGGAAAACTGGATGAATGTGATAACATTTATCTTAACATTGAAATGTGAGCACACAGATCGCTGCTATTTCTCCCAAGGAGAACTTTTGGCAAAAACAAATGTTTACACTGTGACAAAGTATAAAATAATGAAGCTTCAACATATTTGACCAGTTGTTTTTGTAAAGGAATACGTTTGAATAAATATGAATGCATAAAAGTAGTGTGCCATCTTGACTCGTAACTCGTACTCGTAAGTATTACTTAATACAAAAACCCAGATCTGAAATTACTGATGATCGCTGAACTTTATATAGACTTACAGTCCATTGTAAAAGCTATTATTTTATGACTTACTTGATATAGGTACTTGATATTCCTTACAATGAGATTTTATCTGTTGCTATGGGAACAAGAACTTCCTGTAAGAAGTCATGAGTCATTGCCTTCAATCGAGTTGCCTTGTAAGTCACTTCGTTCTCAGTGCAGATAGGGAATGAACCACTACTACTATTATTTGAGAAAGATAACAGTGGGATTCATTAGAATGGAATGAGTACATTTTAGCCTATATGCTAATTTTAGGCTATAGGTCTAATTCTTTTTGCTGGTTTTGGGAATGGTAAATAACACTTTAGACAGTCAAAATAAGAATTTGTCCTTCAATCCTTATCTGAGAAACCTAGAATAGCTAGCTAGGGACAGTGTCGACTATTAACACCAGTACACAAACAGTGACAATTAAAATCCTGAAATCTACGGTACTGCTGTAAGTTACTGCTGTTTTTTTTAGATTCGTTGAGGCCCTCACTACATTCAAAGTGTCACATTTCTGTTAAAGTACTAACCAAAAACAATCCAGAGCAGAACCATCCAGTGTCATATATATCATATATGCGTGATCTCCCTATGTTTGCTATCACGTCATCCGTCTCCAATCACTGACTCCCTTCCCTGTGAAATGGCCCTTTTGTGCTGAGCGAGAGAACAGTTTAAAATAGGCTGTATGCGTCAGACCCGTGTTAATCTGTCACGGGCCAGAGTCGGCCCACCTCTGGTATGTTGACACACGTGAGACCATACACTCGCTCCACACAGCCATTACAAAAAAATAAGGAAGAGAGAATGCCAGGCGAGCGAGATAAAGGGTAAGGAATCCAATGACACCATGACTCGTGTCATCGACTCACTACACACACACACACACACACACACACACACACACACACACCCACACACACACACACACACACACACACACACACACACACACACACACACCATTCAGGAAAAACAAGTCGGTAGACATTCTGTTTGTTTCCCTCCCTCCCTCCAGTCTGTCTTTCTCCTTTCTTCTTCCTTTTCTGTGTTTCATACACACTTTGGCCCGACAGCAGTCGGAGATGTCTCACTGAGTCCACACGGCTCCACCTGTTCCCTCTTCGTCTTCCTCCTCTGCCCCTTTTTTCTTTTTTTCTTGTTGTCTGGACTTTTTCTGAGCGGGGGATCATGGGCGACTCCCTGCCTTTCTCTGTTCTGAACGAGAGGCTGAGGCCGGCGTACAGCGCCCTGGAGCGCCTGCGGGCCCCCCCCAGCATCTGGGAGAGCAGACACGCCGCCAACTCCCTCGAGGTGGGCCCCTCGGCGGCGCCGGGGCGACAACCAAAGGTGTACCAGAGGGAATCGGAACCAGAGACGTCTATGATGGCCCAGTCCTCCGAAGAGGCAGACGATTCGGAGATGGGGAGTGTAGACTCGGACGGTTCTATGACCGAAGACCAAGGGAACCGGGAGGACCTCCTGTCTCTCCTGAACCAGTGTCTGGTCCCCGCCATGCGGATTACAGACCTGGAGGTCGAGCAGAACGAGGCGCAGACCGGAGGCCAGGGCAGCATGGGCTCCTCGGACACCGAGGGCACCGTCGCCGACGGTTCCCAGGACTCCTCCACCTCCGCCAAGGAGACGGGACGGGAAGCAGACCCACAAGGCTCGCCTGGAGACGGAGGGGGCCAGCTCCAGAGGAGCTTCATGGACCAGAGGTTACCGGACCTGATCCGGAGTGGGAGACCGCTTAGCAGACGTCGGACTCTGGGGCCCGTCTCAGACACGGTAGGACAAAAAAAATAAAAATAAAAATAAAACATTTGTCTATTGTTTGTCAATGTCAGTTGCTTAACATGTGTGTGTATCTTTGCTTTTCATGGCAAATCCACGTTCAGTCCCTTTAGAAGAACATGGCACAGGAAAGGGAGGAAATGTTCATAGTTGTGTGACTGAGGTACACTCCTCACATGCAATCTCATCTGTGTGTGTGTGGGTGTGTTAGCCAGTACGGCCATTTGAACATTATCACCTACAGGGTTAGGGTTGGGCCTGATTATGTGTATGAGATTATGTTGGTCCCTTTCACAAAATATTTTATGTGTGCGTGCGTGTGTGTGTGTGTGTGTGTGTGCTTGCGCGTGTGTGTGTGTGTATATGTATGTATGTATGTATATATATATGTATATATGTATGTATGTGTGTGTGTGTGTGTGTGTGTGTGTGTGTGTCCAGCTTAAGGAGGTACGGAGGGAGGTGGAAATGTCCCGGAGACGCAGCATCAGGCTGAAAGCACAGGTGGACAAACTGCAGGAGGACAGCGACAGCCCCAGATGGAGCCAACAAAAAGACAGGGTAAAACTAACACACCTTGATATATATATATACATACACTAACACTAAATGTGACTGTCTGCAGAGACAGCATCAAAGGCGGTCGTTGCAATCGCTGCCTCTGATTGGTTAAGTGAGTGAGGTGAGGTGATCACTTGCCATACTTTGAATGGTATGTGACATGACCTCACACCTGGCTCCGCTGTTTCCTGCAGTGTTACTCTACTGTCTACTTGTATACAAAATAAATGTATACAAGCTATTCCTGTGTTTGTTTCTTTTTTAAATTACCTATCTTTGTTCTTAAAGTCTAAAGTGTTAATAGTGTCCAAATAACTCTAAATGAAGTCTTTCTAACTCAGAATATGTTCCCCATTCTAAAGTGAGGTCTTGCTGATCACTAATATACTAGTAGTTGGACACTTATTAACCCACACAGGTTCCCTATTCTAAAGTTCCCTCCTCTTCACACTTAGTTAATGGTGAACATGTGGTCCCTAATCTAAAGTGTTGCCTTACTTTGTATTGACCGCTTTGAAAAAAAACCTATTGGACCATTTTGCGGCAGGTCACGGAGGAGGTTCTGTCCATCCTGAGGCTGCTGCACCCTCTGGCCCAACCGCAGAGCGCTCTCGCCGAGTCCTCGCCCGGCGCCAACCGCTTGGATGCTGTGCTGAGCCAACTGCAGACTGTCGCTCGCACGCTGGCCATCAGCCACGGCAAACAGGTATGCATCAGAATGCATCATGGGATTTTTTTGTTGCCGATACTCCGCCGTGTTGAGAGTTGTAGTGCCATAAACTCCTAAATCAACGTAAATATACCGTAACCTTTAGGCTAATGAAAACTTTGTTTAGCCACGTCTCGCATGAGAAACGCTGTGGCAGTTTCAAACACAACAATGTCTCCCCATGATGACAAATCATTTCACGATGAATTACTAAACGACGACCATAAAAACGTGACGACCAACATAATAACTAACATTCCTATGCTCTTATGCTTCTGAGATGGCAGCCGTCATTGCGGTGCGACGTTGTGATGTACAACGCCCTGTTGTCCTTGTTGTCCTTTCATTGACCTGATTCTTATGCAAATACAGTCGAGCAACAAGATTATATTTAGAGTTTGTTTACATGGGAAATTACTACTAATCCTCAAGACATTGAAATAACTTCTACGACATACATGCAACTACTTCTATAATATTGACCTACTATCGACTAAGTAAGTGTTATAAGCAAGTCAGTGTGTATAACAGACAAGAGATATGACGGTATAACAACTTATAAAATGTAATAACCTAGATACCGGTATGTAGATTGTTGTCATGAGTGACAGACCGTTGCTAAGTCAGGGAAGCAACAAGCCTCCTTCCCCGGAGGCTAACAACCACGGGACTGGAATTTCTTCAACAAAGAGAACCGACTTGGGGTGCCTTTGTTGAGTTTTTATATTGCAGTGTAGGAGAAACAAGTTCACAAACGATTCAAAAGTGTCTCCCTCTCAACAACTGAATTATTGGGGAGCGTTTTTACAATATATCGTTGGATATCATTGGCTAAACCGCATAGCAACAGTGTCTCAATGTTGGCATAATGGCCATCGATGGGAGTCCAAGAACTGCCAGGTGCAGAGCAGTTTGTTTTTTCCGGTACTTTCTTGTCTTCTGGAATTCTCTGCGCGTCGTCGTTTGGGCAGTTTTAGTTTTAGACTTAATGCGTTATGAGTTGAGTCTCAAACGAATGCGTTTTAAAGGATTAACTATTACATTAAGCGTTATAGCACATCACACATGTTAAGATTTCCGTTACATGACCCAACAAATTCATCTTGGGCAGCAGACAGACAGACAGACAGACAGACAGACAGACAGACAGACAGACAGTGAGAAAGACAGACAGACATGCTATCAAGCTCTCCCGATTGTGTTTTCCTCAGACATCTGGAGTGGCAAAAAGGTCGGAGGACATGGCCATCCTGGAGCAAGCCCTCAGAGACAGAGATGAGGCTATAGAGAGGTGGGTACACACACACTAACACACACACACACACACACAAACAAATGCACATGCACGCACACACACCTACACACACACAAACACACACAAATGTACTCACACACACGCATGTACACACACAGACACACATGTAAACACAGACACACACACACATGCATATATGCACAGACACAGTCACACGCACACAGACACACACGCGCGCACATACAGACGTGTCGTGTCAATTCAAGAGTATGGGATTCATAATACAGAATAATAATAACAATAATAATAATAATAATAATAATATACAATAATAATAATATACAATAATTATAATAATAATACAATAGTATGTGATTCATGAGACAAAAAGGAAGTGAAGGGGCTTTTTTTTAAGCCGTCTCAGCAGAATGTGTCACGGTGTCATCCTTCCCTATTCTACGTCCGTACAGGAAGAAGGGAATGGAGGCGGAGTTGCTCCGCAGTAAGACAGAGCTGATGTGTCTGAACAACCAGCTGCTGGAAGCAGTGCAGAAACGACTGGAGCTCTCTCTGGAGTTGGAAGCATGGAAGGTGGGTCAGGAGGACCACGCATACTGTATGGCACGGAGGGCGCGGTACACATGAAGCAGAGGGCCGCTCAGGTGGACCACCAAGGCGTGACGCTCCTTTACGTTTTGAACCCATACTAAGTAGGCCTTTGGAGTGGGCGGTGTTCCTCAAAGCGCTCCATTACTCATATATGTTCAGTAACTCACATTTATAGAGACAGTCAAGGGCCTTACAACACACTTTCAAAGGGAGACACTACCATTTAAGGTCAAAAGTCCACCTAAGTCCATGGACCATTTCTATGTTTACTCCTGTTGTTTTACTCCTTATGATACATGGTTTTATTTTTACGACTTTATTTTAGTCACCAAAATAAAACATGTCACGTTCATCCCAGTGATAATCCAGTTGGGGCATTTATTTGTGATGCCAAAACTAAACTCGACACATTCTGTGAGGGAGGGGGGAGTGTAGAGGTGCTGCTAAGCCATTTCCAATAAAAATCCCCTAAAAACCTTGAAAATGTGAGCGATTTGCAATGAGTCAGTGTACAAACACGCACCTGTGGTACAGGTACACACCTGAAAATAGACAGAAAATGAGTCATTACATAGTTTCCTTGGTGTTTGTGGCTCGGTAGCCTCGGGTCTGTGTTGCCATCTGGCGGCTGACTGATGTACTGCACAGATCATCATCAAAATGACTTGCCCAAACCTCAAGTTGAAAACCGTGGTTTGAAAGGATGCTTTTCTCCACAGGACAAAAAAAAAACAAAAAAGAAAATAATGAAGATCACTTGACCAAGACGTTTCCCTGGTAACCTGTGCTTGTTTGTCTCCTCAGGAGGATCTCCAGTACATCCTCCAGCAGCAGCTCCAGCAGCAGAGCCAGCAGGAAGCGCAAGCCCTAGCCCAGAAAAAGTCCCGCGTGGGGTTACTGAGGAGGACCGAACGGGTCCTTGTCCAAAGACCAATGTCTAGCTCCACTCACCCCCCCGCCCCCGCCCCCACCACCACCAGCACCAGGCACACCCCCACTCCACTTCCAACTCCTCCTGCTCCTCCTGCTCAACCTCCGACCAAATCGTTCCCCGCACCGGGCTTTGGCTCGCTCTCTCGTGCCTGGAAGGACAAGTTCAGGCGGGGCAAGAATGGTCGTCAAGACGACGAGCAGGCCGGGCAGAACACACAACATGTGTCCGGAAGAGACATGACTGGTTTCCAGACTGTATCACTCGACTGAAACAGGTCAGACCATCAGGCAACGAGTACAGTGCACTCATGAAGACGTTTACACACACGCACACACAAACATCTCCCCTGTTACATGATGCAATATTATTATTGATTATGGTCAAGCCATATATTTGTTATTGAGTGAGTGCTATATAATAACCCCGAAGGATTTGTCTGCGTCGTCTTGCTGTTCGGGGACAATATGAAACTACTCTGACGCCGCTCAGCGGGTGTCGCAGTAAACTTTAACACAGCCCTAAACATGGCTGCCTTTGTGCACTAGACTAAAATAGCTTTATAGTGTATCTGTATATCTTATTTTATAACAAATAAAATTACCCTCGTCTACTCTTATAGCCTGAAATGTATTATATTGAAGCTTTCCAGAACACACATACGCACGCACGCACGCACACACAGACACAAATTAGCAGACTCCAAACTAATTGAATTTAGATTTTATTATATATATCAGTCATACATTTTGTAAATATATATATATATTTATACTGTACATCAACATAATTTACTTATATACACATCTCATTTTTTTTTTATTCTGTTTTTCTTTTGTTATGTGTCATTGTCTATAAGGAATATCATTTAAAAAAAAAAATCTAAACAGCACAAAAACATGACATGTCCGGAGACAGCAAACACACACACACAACCCAAGAGAAAGGCATGCTTAGACTACCGCACAACAGACACGTTGGTCCGCTTTGAAAGAAAAGTGGCTGAATAAAATTCACTTTTATATCAGAGCTCTGAAGACACATTCTCAACCGACTACATCACAACCGCCCGAATTCAACGCACCCAAGGGTGCTTTAAGATCATTTCAGTTGCTTGGTTATGTCAGAAAGGGGCGTCGTCCATATATTTCAAGTCACTCACAAAATTGTCGTAACAAAAACAAACTGGACCGCTTGGATCTAATAGCAAGTGCCATTAAGATTGTGTAGAAAAATCTATCTTGCACGTTAATACATTTGAGATTCAACACATTTGCCACAGAACTGGCAGCCCAGCTGCCAATATTGATTATTGATCCCGCTTGCTGACTACAGTGAACTCTCGACACGTTTTAAAGGAGCTCTATAGACCCGTCATCCCGTCATCGTAGGACAAACACAGATGTAGAGTCTAGACCCATAACACTACTTTCATGTACCAGGACAGTGGTAGCAGACTAGCGAAGACAAGTCCACTACCCGCGTCCCGGTACATAGAAGGAGCCGACCCATAGTCGGTGTTACGGGGGACGCCTGTGTGTGTCCGACGACGACGCCGCCTCTGTGAAAAGGGTCTGTTCAGCAGAGGCACATTCAAATACACAACACCCTGCTTACCAATACAACAGACACATGGCAGTAGCCGCACTTTCTTTTCCAAATCATAAACACCGAGAACCTTCTGAAATAAAAGGAAAAAGATGCTAACATTACCATGGTAACAAAACACTGAACACTGCAGCATACGTAAGACTATACAGCCTTGATCCTCTCCGTAGATGAGGGAGATACAGGTAAATAGGTTAGAGTAAAATCCATCTCGACACCGATCAGTGTGATGGAAATAAGAAAGGACAGGACTACACAATGTCGTCATCCCAAGCACACACACAGACACACACACACACACACAATATAGAGTTATAACCTGAAATATTCAGCACACAGCTTTACGTCGCTGTATTGGTTGCCATTATATAAAAACCATAGCCAGCTATTCCATCAACATCGGGATGTGAGAGCACCTCATCTATCGAGACAGAGTGACGTGGAAGGTGTGATATGGTAAACAACGGAAGGAGCTCTACAACACGAGTAATGGACAACTTCCAGTAACATCTAAATAAGACAGTAACGCATTTCTTCTGCGGTCTTGGTTTGACGACGCACATTCTGGATTCTCATTCTGAGGAGAAACGCCCCTCCTCTCTAGGCTCCGCCCCTCCTTGCTAGGCTCCGCCCCTCCTCTCTAGGCTCCTGTGTTGAGGTTTTTTTTAAATACAAAAACCTTTCTGAAAACAAACCCTTTTATACTGGATCTTCCTTTTTATACAACACGTCATCCAGATGTTCTTGAAACGGAAAAGAAAAGAAAACTCAAACTTTTTTTTACATACAAATCTTTCCGAGGATCGTGGAGCTGTGCAAACAAATTCTTTGGATTAGTAATTTATTTCCAACTTCTCTTAAATTAAACTCGATAGCATAAAGTACTTTTATGTCGTCTGGCTACTAGTCCACTAAATCAATTTACATACAACTCTACAAACTCAATATGCTAATAAATGCCGGCCGTTTATGAGACACTGCACAAAGTAAAGAGACCTAAACACCACCGAGACTACACGCTACTACGCACTATACGCTTGGAATTAAGATCCGACTGCATTCAGAGAAAAGGGTTTTGAGTTTGAGAGTTTTGCTCCGGGACTTGCTAATATTAGTCTTGTTATGACCGCCGGCCGACATCCCGGGGATCGTCTTCACCGTGAGGGTTTCCAGCCAGGGAGCCCCCTGAAGCCGAGCGAGGGCCTCGAATGGCGCGAGGCCTGGGGGGGGGGGGGGGGGCGAGGGTGCCCATCCGGCCGGTTTACGCCTGCAGGAAGGATAGGTTGGAGCTGATGAAAACCCGCGGTTTTTCCGCGTGGATCCAATGGCTGGCGTCCGGGATGTACTGGATGTCAGCGGCGGGGAACAACCGCTCGATCTCCGGGTAGTCCTCCGAGCTTTGTGTGAGGAAGAGAGTGTGAGAGGGAGAGAGAAAGAGAGGCGGGGGGGGGGGGCCAAGGGCAGAGGGAGAAAGACATGAATACCCACACTTTTAGAAATGAAAAGGGGTCACACCGTCGGGTGATAGACACGTTGCTGCAATCTACTTTGTTAGTCCCTAAAACTAGTTTACGCTAGATATGGATTAAACCATTTCCATAACGGGGGATTTGTTCTGTGCTGATTCAGGTGAAACACAACTAGCTTTATAATAAGGAATCCACCGACACCACTTTAAGTGCTGATACTTCCAAACAGAGAAATCTAATCCAGTAGACGCTCTAATGCCCTAATCCAATTAATGATCTAAGTCTGTTTGCTTCATGTCGTGTTGGAAGGATGCCTGGAAGGATGGCAGGTCTGTTTGTAACTCCTACCTGATGTAAGCAGAACTGGCTCCGCCCAGGAACAGAGTGGGGCCGTCGTAGGTGGTGCCCAGACTGGGAAAGCTCATGATGTCATCAAGGTGTGACGAAATGGCGGCCAGGTTGACTCTCCAGGAATACTGGCCGTTGCTCTCCACCAGGTTGGTCAACAGGAACTGACGAACCGAATGTTCCTAGAGCACCGGAGCAAAGGATTCAACCCGTTGTTGTCTAATGCTAATAACACTGCAAATTCAGTCTTTGTCCATCACATATTCAGGGGTGAACATCTGATCTTTGGGGGGGGGGGGGGGGGGGGCCAATTAAGTGAAATTATTTAAATAGCAAACCCTGGGGGGGACAC
>JAOPJH010000124.1:4861148-4876842 GCA_027122575.1 Merluccius polylepis | reverse complement strand
GTGTGTGTGTGTGTGTGTGTGTGTGTGTGTGTGTGTGTGTGTGTGTGTGTGTGTGTGTGTGTGCGCGCGCGCGCGCGTCTTGCCCTCTAAACCCGCCTTGCCTGCCCCAGGTTCTGATGCAGTACCAAATGACAGCAGAGATGTGGGAGGAGAAGATCACAGCTTGGTATGCAGAGCACCGAGGTATTGCCAGGTACTACATCATTTATTCTATTCCATTCGGGGGTGCAGATGGTGTTAACCTAGATTCCAGCACCAGGGGTAGACATAACTCCTCTAGATCATATCCATCTAGCTTTGTTTTTCTTTTAGTGTGTGGGCAGTCGTATGTATGTATGTATGTATGTATGCCGTCATTGGTAGTTGTTCCTATTGTTATAATGGATTCTCGTTGTTATTATTAAAGGTTTTTTCATTATTAATTAGATTGTATTGTTGTTTTTTAACCCCTGTAGAGATGAAGCTGAGATGGACTACCTCAAGATTGCCCAGGACCTTGAGATGTACGGTATCAGCTACTTTGCCATAACTGTAAGTCTTGGTTATTCCAATGCCCCTTGGACACTACAGCTGTGTATTCTTTGCCATATGGGTAGCAATCCTAAGAAACGAGTGCCACTGTTTATTTTTTATTTTTTTTAATCCAATTATCGATAATATAGTATCCCTTTAGACTGTGCATATTGTCACATGATGCTACACACTCCGTTATGCTACGTCAATGTGTCCAAGTAAAATACATTTCTGAACTGTAGCAAGGCCAAAGGGGGCATCCTAGCAAATGAGATGCTGCCTCAATGTGAAACCTACAATCCACAACAAATCCTAACCAGAACACAGTTGCAGAATATTAATAATGTTCATTAACAATAAAAGCATTCTACCAAAACAAATAAATGTGATTCACTTCGGTAATTGCATCGCTGGCTATCAAAATATGTTGTGAGCCATTTAGGTGAATTAATGCCATCAATTTAGGCAAACATGATTATTGCTATTTGAGGGAAGTGGTGGAGGAACACAAACAGTGAGTCCATTAAGTCACCCGACCAAATTCCTAAAAACAACTTTGCAGTACTTGCATCAATTTGTGGGTGTAACTCCTTACAGTTACTCTCCCGACCACAGCTACCACAGCCAATCAGCACACGTGTTGATTGCTTGCCTACTTCCTGTTTTTGTCCAAATGATCCATGACAGCAAAACAAGAGAGACACTGACCTGCTGCTGGGCGTGGACGCCCAGGGTCTTCACATCTACAGCCCCAACAGCAAGCTCCAGTCGCTCCAGTCCTTCCCCTGGAGTGACATCCGCAACATATCGTACAGCGAGAAGGAGGTACATACTGGGTATTATTGGATAGATTCTGGTGATGCAACATTATGTTTCATGATCTGGACACTTTCTTCCAAAGCGGATTGCAATCTGCAATCCTAATGGTCCCCATTTTATTAAGATGCATTGCAATTGTAATCATACTGCAATGTAATATACTGCAGTGAAAAAAAAAGTTTAGATACCTTGATCTGAATACAGAAGCTGCAATACTACTGTATACTATAATATTACTGTATGATAAAGCATACAATATTGTAATAAAACCTAGATGACAATAGACGTAACTATGCCTTAATATCTTTCATTTGCTTTTAAATATATTAAACAAGACCATAGCACATTTCAGTTGTGTTCAAAGCATTGATAGAATTGATAGTTGCAGGTGATCAAATGGTCTTGTTATCCAAATCCTATTGATTAGACACACTCCCATACCCTTCACGAGTTGGGGAGATAGCGATTTGGCTACGGACGCTTATAGAATTTGTAACAAGGAAAATAAAGTGTGTTCCTAACGGCTTGTATATAATAACCGTAAACCGTTTATAACTTTATTCCCACAACGCAGTTCACTATAAAACCCCTGGATAAGAAGAAAGACGTTTTCAAGTTTTACTCATCCCAACTGCGTGTCAACAAACTTGTGAGTTGGGAGCTTAATTGATCATATGGAATATCTCAACATTGAACATTGCAACATTGATTATGGGTGGAACATATCAGCATTGGCAACTAGGGGTGTCCCCGACTAAGAATTTACATAGTCGAATCTGATTCGTCAAGTCTTGCCTATAGTCAACATGATTCGACTGATCGTCGAATCATGTTGTTTTCTCTTTTTTTGCTCATTGATCCACATGGACATCGCGAACAGCGCGCGTCAAAACAGCCGCCCCTATTATGTTCTATGTACACCCCCACCCATATTAGCAAATGCCGTCACAAGTTACCAGAGTCCAAAACAATGTCTTAAAATTGCATGCTTTATCTGACAAGCAGCCAAGAGTTCATTTTATAATTATCCATGAACCAAACATTTCAATTTCTGAAGCATCAAGCAGCAAATGTTTGATGATAAATATGATTGATCACTTATACAAATTTGACATTCGATGAATGTTCTGTCAATCGACTAATCGTTCCGGGACTCTCCCAGATCCTGCAGCTGTGCATCGGCAACCATGATCTTTTCATGAGGAGGAGGAAGGTGGACTCCATCGAAGTGCAGCAGATGAAGGCTCAGGCCAAAGAAGAGAAGGCCCGCAAGAAGGTCAGCTTTTAAAAAAAAAACGACCCTAACCGACCACCACTAGCCATCGTGAGACCACCCCGATCTCGCAAGTTCACATTCGGTTTCTCTCTGCAGATTGGTCTGGCCTCAGTCCAGTTGAAAGCCTTTTCCAAAAATGGAGAAATGATAGGACCAATCAGTGCTTGCGGAGGGAGTCAGTTCATGACGAACAAGGAGCAGTCTTGACAAATTTAAAAAATAATGGTGGCACCCAAGGAAGTTTTAGAAATCTACGGAGCAGTCAAAACAGTTTTTATCCAAAATAGACTGAATAACGAGGTTAAAAGATGAACAGAAATCAGCACGTAAGGCTTTTTTCAGGTTAGACTGCGTTTGCTTTACTTCCAACCCCATTAGAGCACAAGGGTCAATCTGATTGACTGGAGTTTTTTGAGCAACGTAAGCCCACGGCCATATTTGGAAATCAATTACTGCCCAGCCAAGGCCAGACTGATGGTCATTCCAAAACGTGAATATTTGGATGGTCTTGCAAGGCTAACCCACCACCACCATCATGCCGTCACACTACAATCTGCTAATGTACGGCAATATACAGTTACAATAATGATGTTTGTATATGCTAACCCTAACCCCATTTAAATAATAGTTTGAAGTCATTTGGAATCCAATAATGTTTCATATGAATGCAATGTACTACATACATTGTGCAAAAACGATTATTTTCATAGTCGATTAATGATAATTGTTTCAATTAATCGATTTATCATTTAGTCTACAAAATGTTCTAAATAATATCAAATGCCATCACAAGTTACCAGAGTCTAAAGTGATTAAAGTGAAGTCTTAAATTAGCTTGCTTCATCTGACAAGCAGCCAAGAAAAATTATTAATTTTATAACGAGCAAATGTTCTTCAAGTGTACTTGATAAATGACTAAAACAATTAATTGAATATAAAAATTTGATTTGATGAATTAGTCGGTCGACTAATCAATGAATCGACTAATCATTGAAGCCCTAGTTTTAATCCTTCGCTGGCTCTCCCTCTCCAGGTGGAACGGCAGATCCTGGAGCGGGAGAAGCAGATGAGGGAGGAGGCGGAGCGGGCCAAAGAGGAGATGGAGAGGAGACTCTTCCAGCTCCAAGATGAAGCACGATTGGCCAATGAGGCACTGGTGAGGGCGGGACTTCCTATCACACAATGAACTTCACTGTGCATACGTCACGTACGTGGCCACATTCACTCTACATAGTTTTCAATTTCAAGTAGCATCCAGGCAATGTAATTTAATACATTGTATTTACCTTTTTATTTGTCATCCCTGAGTGAACAAGTGATGTTAGCATTGGTTTAATAGGGAGAGGTTAAAGGTAGAGAAGTGCATAGTCTTATTTAACAGTCACTTTTAAATGAATCAGTCTGCAAGGATGGATGCAAATCATCATACCTGATGATTGTATCCAATCTTTTCTGAATACATTCCAAACAATGTTAGTACTTGTTAGTAAAAGTGGGAAATGTGTGTAACGCAAAATGAATATAAGCCACATAATAAGCCCTGTTCCCTACTTACTCGCCAGCTGCGGTCGGAGGAGACGGCAGACCTGCTGGCGGAAAAGGCCCAGATAGCGGAGGAGGAGGCCAAGCTGCTGGCCCACAAGGCAGCCGACGCGGAGCAGGAGAGGCAGCGGCTGGAAGTGACGGCCATGAAGACCAAGGAGGAGAAGAGGCTGATGGAGCAGAAGATGAGGGAGGCGGAGCAGCTGGCCGTCAAGCTGGTGGAGCAGTCCGAGAGGAGGTCTGCACCCATCTCACTTTATATTGTTTTCCTTTTCCAGGAAGTGCTTAATTTACACATTTCCTGTAACAAAGCTAAGACATATTTCAGTAAACATCGGGGAAAAAATGTAGAATTTAGATATTTTGTACAGTTCTGGGGACCTGGGTAAATGTTTTTGTTTTATTTCAACGCCCACATTTCGTGGCCATATTCTCAGAACTGTACAATTCAAAATGATTTAGTGAGGCTCACTTTTGTGCTTCTCATATGAACATTGATCATCCAATATTTGATGTAGTGCTCAAACCAGTTGGTTATACACTACACTAATGCCTTAAGTGGCTCCTTGCTTTTATAAAACGATTTCTAAAACGGTTACTATAGACATCCTAGTAAGGTTTCACAAAAAACACACACAGCAACATAAAATGCGATCATTTATTGAAAACAAATCATCATTCTTCCGTTGAGCAATATTGACAACTTTGAGATTGGCGGTGCCTTAATACTAAAAATGAGTTGTTATGCGGTCACAGGTGAGTATTTTACCACGGTTTCAAGCCAATCAGAATCAAGGACCGGATCTGTTTTCTAATCTCTCATTTGGTGTGCAGGTTGAAGGAAGCGGATCACCTGAAGCAGGACCTGACCGAGGCCAAGGACGCTGAGCGCAGAGCCAAACAGAAGCTGTTGGAGATCACGAAGACCACATACCCGGTACACACACCCCCTGTTACACTTTGTCTACTGTTATTTTGTCCAAACTGATATAATAAGGCTGATATTATACTATGAGTTGTTTTTTGAACATGAATTCTCACTCTGATACGTCTTTGCACTGGTATGATCTCATAATAAAGCATACCTTTCCATCATAATATATTATATGATGCGTACATTTGTTTTGCACCTATTCGATGCAACTCAGTCAAGTGTCTAATTCAGTCCCTTTGTCTTGAAGCCGCTGGTGTTCAGGCTCCTATATTCATGTTTGACTTTGATGTGAATTGCAGCTCATAGCGGCCTACTCCTCTCCTCCGCCTCCCCCCCCGCCGCCCCCTCCCCCCGAGGCTGCGGAGTCCGGCTGCGACTCCGCGTCCATGCGCCTTGACTTCAAGGACTCGGACATGAAGCGGCTGTCCATGGAGATCGAGAGGGAGAGGTACAGTACAACTGCGCCCCGCAGAAACCACAAACTCTTTTAGTGTTCGCTCTCTCTCCCTCCTACTATGTGATTTGATTTGTGGCATCTACCCCTGTTTGCCCCTTTGTTCTTGTTCTTGTTCTTCTTCTTCTTCTTCTTCTTCTTCTTCTTCTACTTTAATTTCTCTCTCTCTCTCTCTCTCCTACTTTGTGAATTGATTTGTGACGTCCATGCTGTTTGCCCTCTATCTTCTACCTTTCCTTTTTCTACCTCGCTCATATATTAATAATACCCCCACCTCGCGTCTTTTTTTCCCCTGTTGCTCGCTCCTTCGCTCTCTCTCCCTTTCCACCTTCCTGTCTATCTCTAACTTTCTCTCTTATTTCCCTACCTCTCTCCCTGTCACTCTCTCTCCCTGGCAGGCTAGAGTACATGGAGAAGAGTAAACACCTGCAGGACCAGCTGAAGGAGCTCAAGACTGAGATTGAGTCCCTGAAGCTGGAGGAGCAGCAGCAGGCCAGCCTCTACAGCCGCCAGTACGCCCAGCCCCACTACGCCCCCCACAGCAACGTAAGTCTGCACGAAAAGCTGCATTCACAGTTCTGCGTCGTACAGCGCGCCTAAGAAGATCCACATTAGGGCTACTTAGTCTACAAAATGTCATTAATAATGGCAAATGCCATCACAATTTACCAGTCCAAAGTGATGTCTTAAATTTGCTTGGTTAATCTGACAAGCAGCCAAGAAAAACTAAAGTATTCATTTAATAATGATCCATGAACCAAACAATTGAATTTCGGAAGCATCAAGCAGCAAATGGTTGTACTTGATAAATTACCTAAACGATGAATCAATTATACAAATTTGATTTAATTTATTTTCTGTCGATGGACTATTCATTGCAGCCCTAATCCACATCGCGACTCAGAGACACGACACGGATCTTCCGGAGCCACCTGCGTTTACACTCCCATTACGTTAACGTGTACACAAGGGGGCAGTATTACTGTGCCACATTGTATCTTGCAATAACTATAGTGTAAGATATATCTATAAGGTATAATCAATCTGGGAACCAGATTGCTGTCGACATTTACAGGTTACTCCATCAATCCACTTGTTGTGGGAAAGTGTATATGTACCTTTCCCATGGGAAATCAATATTCTTTTTTAATATCTAGTATCATTAGGAACTAGGGGTGTCACGATTCCAAGTCGAAGATCGAAATCAAAATGAGTTTTCGATTTCGATCATCGAAATCAAAAGCAGAATCGACGGGATCCGTGTTTTTTTTTTTTTTTAATCTGTTTGTGGGGCTGTCATCTAGTGCCTGTCTTTGTGTTAAACAGTTTTTGTTATGTTTTAAATAAATTGTACAAATTTTAGGCCTTAGTGTGGTACATTCCTAAAGAAATGTAGTGGTTATATCACACATACCATGGAGCCTATCTTTTTAAGAATTTGAAATTGTCAGGGCATAAAACCAATCAAGACTCGATAGTCTAACAATAGCATTGCTGTCAGTGCTGAATTATTATTTTAAAAAAATGTAATCATTCGTTTAAATCGAAAATCAAATCGTGACCTTAAAATCGAAAGTCAAAACAAATTGTGGACTTGGAGAATCTTGACCTCTATTAGGAACAGTCATTTTCCACTGGTAAGGTAAATATGCACATAATATGAACATTACCAATCAAATGTTCCTATAAATACGCTGATGAAATATCATCCCCTCAATACAACAAACTAAAACAGAATCCAACTGTATGTGTTTCAGCGGAACTCGGCGTACATGTCTCAGATGGCGTTCTTCGAAGAGGTGTGAGCAGAGGTTGCTTTGTCTTAAGTGCCACGGTCCGTTTACTATTGAGACATATCTTTTTTTTGGTTTCTTCGCTTGTGTTTTTACTTTCGTCTGGCCATAACAAACTCACACAGAAGAAAAAGAACAACTTTTGCACCATGGAAAGACACTCGAACCCACCCTGCATAACACAGACCGGCACCCAAGCCGGGCTGCTTCCACAAGCTTTTTGTGCCATTTTGAACACTAAAGGTCTTCTCGCAATATGACTTTGAAATGCTACAAACGCATGACTTGTTGCGCTTCATCCGAGAGCGTAAACCCACAGCGGTTTGCGTGGATGGATTCTGGTTTGTTTCAATTGGATTGTTTTGTTCTGTTTTTTGGGGGGTTTTTTCAATAAGGGATACTGTGTTGTCAGTGTTTTTGAAATGTCACCAGATAATAATTTATGCCCTAACAGCCTCTGGCTTTTGACAGATCGTCAGTTCTCTGTGGGTTAGTGTTCTGTAAAAAAAAAAAGGAAAAGAAACCAGCTCCAGGCAGGCTCATTAATGTAAACATAAACGTGTACGAGTCCAAATGAATTGGGTTATTTATATACAAATCCCGAAGAAAAAAAGAACATGGTTATCAATCTAAAAATGTAAACCATGAAAACAATTTCCATCCTGGAGATCAGCCATGGAGATCAGTGCCTGGGAATTACAAATGTGCTGATTGGCAGAAGACAATCTCAGGCACTGAACCAGTTGGTTTTACTCGGTTAGTTGGGCTCGTTGGCTTGTGGCTGATGAGCTCATCCTTATGGGTGACTGAAATTACTCGGGTGGACTTTTACTTTCTCTATCGGGAAGCGCCATTTCTGCCAACAGTGTCGCCACGCGTCGACATGTAAAAAGAATGGAGCTCCACATTGTGCGGTGACATCATCGATAAGGCTGCCCTGATCAGTATTGTAAAATGTCCGGCCTCATTTATTAATTTGCCTCTTTGGTAACACTTAAGAATAAGGTTACATTAATTAACATAAGCTAATGCAGTAATAAGCATTAACTAACAGTTAATGAACAGTTCACCTATGTGTCTAGTAATAATTTACTAATTGTGTTTGTGTGAAGTATGGTACTTACTTATACATTATTTAATAGCTTATAAAGATGCAAGATGCTCCCCTTGCACACGTAGTCACACACGCAGCAGAATCGAAGATCCAAGGAGCGAGAAATTCAAACTTAAAATACATATTCAATAACCCAATGAGTACTGGAAGAGGACACGCTTGCGCTCGGGACACACTGGTTACCTCACGACTGCCTCGCTGAACTGCAGAAGCTCACAGCTGTGACGCTGTCCACACAGACGGCGTCGTCAACAACACAGCATTTTCACTATCTATTTTGCCAAGTACCTCACGTCTATAGAGCACGTCCTTAGAAACTATTAAATGGTGTATAAATGAGTACCTTAGTTAACATGAAAACCATGAGTAAATGATGACTAAACATGAGTTAACTGTTCATTAACTCGGTTAGTTCATGCTTATTACTGCATTAACTAACGTTGGTAGTGTTCCAGCCTCTTTTGTAGAAAACAACCCTGTGTGCCTACACCATTTCTAGTGCCTCATTGTGTTCCACAATGCTTGATCATTACAAGCTCTCGCGCTGCCATTTCAAACCTTTTAGTTCTGTAACTGTAGACTGTTGATGTGCCTTAAGTTTGTCTGTATTATTTTTTTTTTAACTACTACTTTGTGTTACTGAGATCCTATTTAAAATACTATACCTATGTGCCTTGGGGGTACTATTGGATTTGCAGTGTTGAGATGTAATGCCCTGATTAAGTTTCACAACAGAGCAATGTCTACATTTCCCCCTGTGTTGTGTCTGTGTGTGTTCCTCTCAGGGTTAGTAAGAAAGAACCTAATCGTCTTTTAGATGACATACATGCAAAAAAAAACAAATGCAATTTTAGTTCACCTCAAGTTCTTAAGTGTCATTTAAGTTATTGCAGTTCACATCATCCCAGTCCATGTGTTTTTTGAAATCGGGTTATATTAGGCCTACATGTGCTCCATTAGATATAGAAGATCCAGTCTTGTACCAGTCAGTCTTTACCAACGGTTAGATATTGGATCCATTGGAATATGAATTCAGCACTGTCATAGTTTTGCGTAGTCCATCTATGATTCATATATCAAGATATCTATCTTTTAAGTTTTAAATTGCCTTTTTCTTTCAGCTTTCTATGAAAAGTGTATTTGTTTGTTGAAGTTGCAGAAGACGATAAGAATTTCAATCCCGTTTGATTTAATAACTAGCATTTTCCCACCATAGATCACGTTTTAGTTTGAAATGGTAAACATGTTCTTCCGCAGGTGTATTTCCTGCTGTCACCTTATTATAACGTATAACATTTATGTATTATTAACAAAATGCAACTTTCTTGAAAACCAAGTTTCAGTTTTTTGCTTCGTTTCAATACTATGCCTATTTATACTAATCCAATTTTCCAAATGGTAATTGAGTTTAAAACGCTTCACTTTTTATATGACTGTACTTTAATAATAAGACAAGCTTATTTGGTTCCTCAAACGTAACATAATTTATATTTAAGAATAAAATCTGCTGAGATGCCATTCAATCCCCCAGAGGGCGAAAGAGGCCGGAGGTCAACCGGAGTGTTTTACTTTAATTGAAGCTGAACTCAAAATGGCACATACGCTTTCGACATGCAATTAATTTAACACACAGGCTCACCATTTAATAGATGGAGATAAGCGCCGGCACCAAGTCAAAAGTGGGTGGAAAATATTATATATCGAAATAAATTTTAATTTGCTCCCATCTCCTAGAGTCAAACAACCCTCAACCGAGGCCTACGTTAATCAGCACTCTGAAATTGGAGCGGACATACCGAGGCCTACTGTCGACCGGACTGCTTTAAAGGTGCAGTGTGTGTGTGATTTAGTGGCATCTAGCGGAGCGGACTTGGTAGACATGGACTATATAACATTCAGTATATAATCCCATGAAAATAACAATTGTGTTTTTGTTACCTTTAGAATGAGCCCTTTATATCAGCATAGGGAGCGCGTCCTCTTCCACGGAGCCCACCATGTTTCTACAGCAGCCCAGAACAGACAATCGGCTCTCGAGGCGACGCTTTTAAAAAAGAATTACGCATAATCGCGATCTTACTTTAGTAGTTTACTATAGTTTTGCTATAGCTTACTTTTTTTGTTTACTATAGTTTTGCAGACTAAATCACTAAATACAATTTATCGTAGCTTCAGTATCTACTGGCACCTTACCAGTACAGGCCACCGTAGCTTCTGTACCTACTGGTACCTTACAGGCCACCGTAGCTTCAGTACCTACTGGTACCTTACTGGCCAGTACAGGCCACCATAGCTTCAGTACCTACTGGTACCTTACTGGCCAGTACAGGCCACCGTAGCTTCAGTACCTACTGGTACCTTACTGGCCAGTACAGGCCACCATAGCGTCAGTACCTACTGGCACCTTACTGGCCAGTACAGGCCACCGTAGCTTCAGTACCTACTGACATCTCGCCGCTAGATGCCACAACATTTTACACACTGTACCTTTAAGTATCACTGCAATAGAATATATTGTAACATTAGGTTTTGGTCTGGTGTTAAATAGGGATGTGTTTGATCTGTTTAGTTTGTTCATGTGTCATGGGGTTGTTAGTTGAGGCAGGTGTAGGTCATGTAGTGTTAATGGGGCCACACCCAGATTGGTGTTTTGTTCCTTGTACTTCTCCCACGATGGCCAACATGTGTGGAGAGCCAGAAGCTAAATAAACTGAACTAAAGTGAAATAAGTAGTTTCATTATTAACAAAATACCTTTGTCCTAAATGTATTTTTCTGTGGTGGGATTATGCATTTAGTTTTTTGGGGAACTTTACTTTCATGACTACATGTATTTAGATTAATGACTTCTCAAGCGTTGCTGCACCCTTATCTTGGACGTTTGGTTAGGTAGGAACATTGGACTTTTAAGTTGTTTGGACATTTTATTTGGATTAATTCGATCCAGCTCTTGCCAACAGCTATATCGCTATAGGGGTTTTCTGATTTATTTACTGAATGCAATATTAAGTGGACAAGCACAAAAAATCAGACGGGAGTAAAGAGTAAAGGACACATGTTTATTATTTAAACTATCACTTAAATAAAAAAGTGCATAGAAAATAAACATGATTAGAAACTTTTCTTTTTACATTTATTTACAACTTTGCTTCCTAATTATACATTCAACCTTATTTATGGTTTTAGTTTTTTTTACTGTTGTAATTTCCTTCATTTCTGTGATGAGTATTGAGAGAACACTGATGAACAAAACCGTCATATTATTATTATTATGATGAGCAGGTGGAAGTTGATAAGACAAAGGTATATTCAAGGCATTAAAAACAAGCCTGTGTATCATCCAATATTCACTTCCTGTGTGACACCACATTCCCTCCTAGGCCGACAAGTTAAAATACAAATAAATGTTAAGTACTCGCTCAACTGCTCCCAAATATTGATTGCAAAAATAACAATTTTGGGTGGCTGTTGCTCAAAATAAATAAATTAAATGTCTTTTCTTTAACCAACATTATCATCTGTGTGTGTGTGTGAATATATATCTATAGATATAGATATATATAAATAACACAACAGTACATGATAAGTACAACCAAAGCTTCGGAGGAAGGGGTCGGCAAGGGAGACAAAGGGTTTCCAAAATGAAGCAACATTTTGGTTGGGATTACATGTTTACTGGTCGGTCTCCACTAACCAGACTCCATTTATACACATCAAGTAAGCAGTCTCAAAATCCCTGTTAAAAAGAAAATGTACAATGAAAAACATGACAAAAAAAACAAAAAAGAAAAAAAACATTCACTACAACAATCAGGAAACAAAAATGGCTGACCTGAAGAAGTTCACAACCACATTAACAGTTACATTTCTCATCACATAAATATTGTTCCTTTCCGGAAAAAGAAAAAACAAAAGAAAAATTAAATCTGCAAAGCCCCTTTTTCATGTTGGAGGAGCATTCACAGACACAGGAGAATTGGTACCGATATCACTATACAAAAGAATGACGACTGTTAGTCTCATCTAAGTATACTGTAACACAAAAACCATTATAGAGTACATTGAAACATTGCTAATAACCATAAATCTGATGATTTGCTACTGTAACTAAGTTTGTCTGTCCATTCCATATATTGTATAGATACTAAAGTACAAGAAATTACTATGCATGTTTGTGTATATTATCATTATTATATATAGTATAATTACAGATGATGTTGGTGAAGTGCCACTGGTGTGGCATGGTAAAATGAAGTCCAAGAAAACGACAGAGGCCATTGACTTACTGTATAGCTGCTTATTAAGAAACACTGAAACAGATGCTATAGTTGCTATTTATTTACTGGTTACCTGGTCGAGCGTTTGAAGCCGAGACCGCAGTGGTGGGTCTCGGCAAGACCCATAGACAGACGGAGCCCTTAGCATTAGTAAACCCCTCATCACCAATGCAAGTATGAATTACCATTTTCTCTCATTGGGTAAAAACCTTGTTTGTACTAATGGGTAGAAATGCCATCGCGATGTGCCTGCGTCAGTACGTCCCCAGTGGTTAAATGAATGAAACAAATGTAAACCATTGCCGCCTCCCCCTCTACGAGGTCATGTCATAGCTTCCCAGACCGCCATGGTTCACAGATAACAAAAAATCTCTCCATGTAACAAATGTAGCCGACAAAGGATCGCCACAATTCAGATGATGTGTAGGAGGATAATACATTCAGTTTTTAGGTTTTTTTTTAATTTTATTTTTTTATCTTAGCAGCAGAACCCAGCAAGCACAATGTTGATGCAGAAACATAATTCACAGCGGAGGTGGAGGGGGGGGGCACACAGTCAGATGTGGTTAACTGCACCTGAACCGTGGATGACCACAGCCTGGCTGATATGCACTGCAGTCGCTAGATGACGTACAATGTGGTCCCTGCCTTCACTGTGTTGGAGTGTGAGTCAAGTGCACTTCGCTCAGTGCCGTGTTTCCAGGCACCGTCAAGACCAATCCAATATGTTGTTTTCCTCGTCGCTAGGGGGTCGGGGGGGGGGGCTAACAATAACACCAACTAAAACTGTGGAACAAGAAACAGTTCTGGTTGAAATGAACGTACAACGGCTTGGTTTAAAACGGGAGGGGTACAACGTATTTTCCTATGTGTAATTCAGTGCCTGTGTCACAGCTGACGTGGAGAGGTGGCGCGGTCAGAAAGTGCCATTATGGATGGTCACCTCAACGTGAACCGCGCCACCTTTGCTGCAAGTGCAATCGGTGTGGTCGTAATGTTTCCATGTAGGGGATAAGGAGGGAGAGTGCCGGCTGAACTCTAGTCATGGCTTGTGGTCAACAAGGTATAAGTAAGCAAATCCAATGGGGGAAACAACAATAACTGGCCGCATTGGCATGTTGGCTCCAGGATAGCAAAATAAAGATAAATCAGCAGCCTAGTAACAATAGGTTTAGTTCTCGGGTTTACACATCCCGACTACCAGCGAAACATTATTTAAAAAAAATACCCTTAAACAACTAAGGCAAAACACAAAGGGACTGAATTAACTTTTACATGCACTGTGCGAAGTGGTTAGAATTGGCTGGAGATATGACTTATGCTTTTCTTTATTTTTGTGGCATCAATAACATGAAGGCACCTCTTCATTATAAACTGGGCCTTACAGACGGGACCACAATCTATAGGAAACCATTGAGTTGTGAACCGATGTGGGCCTGACTGAGTGGCTTTCGACTGATCCAGGAATCCACCTAACGGCTGTCCAGTGTACCCCATTCCAGCCAGTGAAAAGCATTATTGTATTGAAGTTGGTCGTGTCGTCAGAGCGTAACGCTGGGTGTTGACATTAAGGCTGGAGAGAGGAGATACTCAGTTAACATGGACCAATAATTTAAAGTCTCCCTCTCGAGTGCATAATAACAGAACTGCCCTGCTGCGATCTACAATTGGAACAGAGAATTAGAATAGAAAACAATAAAACACAGCCTTGACCAAAAAGGCCTTGGATAGAGAGCTACTGGTGGACTGCACTCAATGGAACCAAGCCACAGACCAGCGTCAGTCTTTGGAATTAAAGAAAACATTCAGGCTACAACTTAAAACAACAAAGATAATTAAATAAGTTTTGGGGGGAAAAAAAACAAACAAGAACACAACTTTGAAAAGGCAGCAGAATACAAAACGTAGAGACCAAGCATTAGTGTTTGTAAACCTCTATTTCCTACAAAAATGGCAATAAAATAAATACAATCTCTTAAAAAATATAAATACCATCCTTAAGTGCTATTCACTAGTGAGTGCTTTTTTAGTCTTTTTGTGTAGAAAAATATACATTATTTACATTTCTGTTTAAAAGCAAGCATGATATTTCCCTGTCCATAATTAAGAAAGACAGATAACAAACAAGAAATTTAAAAGACTCAATACGTACAAATAAAAACGTTTTTTAAAGTTTATAACAATTGGCTAAAAAGAAGGAAAAATACCTCGATGGGAATTCAATTCAAGGGGCTGATGTTTGGTTTCTCTCTGCTGCTGTAATTTGGAACGTCTTTAGAAAATCCAAAATAATCTTAATTTCCAAAGACAAGCTTAATAGCAACAGCATGCTTGCACCTGCAGTACTTCTAACAATATCTCAGGTCCCTGGCTGGGGCTCGGCCGCGGCGGCCCCAGCGTGGTGACCAGTGATCCACAGAACGTGACCACTTTGAGCGCAACACTAAAGGTTCCCTAGTAGTCCCTTGGCAGTCAGTCCACCAGTATCTCCAGCTGCCTAGCTTCCTCAAGGCCAGAAGCTTCCACCAATCATTAAAAACAGGTCTACCTAGCTACCTAGTCCTAATACGACTAACAAACTCTGGCTGAAATACACTGGTAAGTTATCCTAAAAACAAACAAACAAACAAAAAAACAAACTGAACTAACACTTTTTCTTTTTCAAAACAACAAAGGTAACCTCTTAATAATGCATCATTTACCTCTGTTCCTTCCTATGACCACTGCCCCTCTGGTATTTCCACCTGTACATGCAGGTTTCCCAAGACATGTTCCTGGACAACCTGCTATTTACAGACTTTTTCTTTTCTCCAGACCAGGGTCTGGGTGGGTGGGGGGGGTTCTGACACGTCCCCACAGCTCTGAAGGCATCAGGACACATTCAGACAGGGAGATGTGTATGGACACACACACACACACACACACACACACACACACACACACACACACACACACACACACACACACACACAC
>JAOPJH010000124.1:4774318-4790336 GCA_027122575.1 Merluccius polylepis | reverse complement strand
ACATACGAAAAAGTAATTCTAACAAATGGCAATTTAATATTTTTGTCTGGTAAAAAATCTGTTTGTCTAGTAAAAATGTTCATCTACTCGCCAGTTGTCTGGTAAGCCAAAAAGTTAGTTTCAACCCCTGGTTGTAGGTGACTCATAACAGCCAGTTTGCACTAAAACTTTCAACTGGTCAACACCAGTGTCCAAATTGCCTACATGCAATGCAAGTTCTTGTTTGTATGTCTGACTTTAATTTGTCTATTTCACCTAAATTTCATTCAAACAATGTGAGCTTCAGTTATATTTCTATTTAATTTCTGCGTTGAAATGATCTGCGATGTCCAGTCCCCAACCAGTCCCTCAGCCTATCCTCAGACGTTTTTGCAAGGTCTGGGGAATCCATTTTTGAGAGGGAGGGGATGTTTTTTTGGTTTAGCTTCCATATTGTGCCCTTTTCTGCTCTTTTTACAACTCTCAAATCTTACCTACAGCACCTTTAATTTTACTTTGTGAATGAATAACATGTGATTGAGTCATACACAACTGGCACTTATTTAGTCTCACTTGTATTGCTGATGCTTTCCATATTGAGTTTAATTGAGGTGTTTTAATATCTCAATTTTCTGAACAGTAAATTTCACACTAAAACAAGGAAAAAATGTGCTTTTGCATAGTTGAAGTTGAAGGAAGAAACATGTTCAACCATGGGGTGGGTGGTTTTTTAGTCTTCAAACCTTGCATTTTTCCCTGTTCCAACAGACTCAATTTTTGCATGCATGCGGACATGTAATCTCAAAGCTCCCCCTCTACTTTTGTTGAGTACAGCTGTTCTTGTTCAGACAGGCGCCAACACAGGAATTCATGCCTCCTATGTCTTCAACATATAAGGCTGTATGAGACCACCCAGACCATAAAACAGGGTTCATTGTTATTGAAGGCAAAGTCCTACATCAAATCTTTGTTCAATACCTTTTGCATTTCATCACTTAACAGAAAAAAAAAACACATTTCGTTGTGCAGTACTTGTACATGTGCAATGATAAATAAGTGTAATATTTAGCATTCATAAAAAAAGGGTGTGGCAATTCACCCCTGCCCCATCCCGGAGGGATGGAGGGCGAGGGTGGTTGGGCTCAGAGGAGGCCTGACAGCTGGGCTGCGGAGGTAGCTCCTTAGAGGGCCTGAAACAGCCCTCGGTAGGTCCCCCCCTCCACCAGGGCGACGGCGCACAATCCCCATCTCCTCCTGGAGCATGTGCCTTGGGCTTCTGTGCTGGCTGGCAGAGATGCGGCTGGACATGGGCTGCTCCAGGCCGGATCCGGGGGAGGCTAGCCGCAGACAGTTGCCCATGGCGGTTGCTGCGGTGCCTCCCCTCTCCTCTGCTGGCCGTCGCTGCCTTTGGGAAGGGCTGGTGCTGAGGTGGCTGTCCGATACAGGACACGGGTAGATGTTGGTTAAAAATGCGTTTATTGGAGATGGTATACGCCGAGCAGATGTTATATCCTGCCTCTCTCCAGAGTGTGTGGTGATAGCTGGTTTATCCCGGGTGCCATGATTACTCACGCACCACAGGTGCGCAGCCCCACCCAGCCCAGAGTCGGGCCAGGTGAGGATGTAAACAAGCTATCAACCACACACTCCACAGTAGGGTCTTCTGGTTGAGGCATGAAATGTATTACATCAACTATTATTCTGACCAAACCAGTAATCATATTCAAGACAGCAATCTATATCCAAACTAGGCAAAAAGACCCAAATGCTCTAGTTTATAGCGCATAACAGCATTCAGTTCATTGGTTGGTACCCAGCACCATTATGGAATTGCAAACAAAGATGCAGGACAAGGGGACAATTGCAATGTAATATTTATCCAAAGAAAATATAAATGTGTCACATTGTGACACTTCACACTCCAGAAAACAGCAAGTGTCTAATTAGCTAGTGGTGGAACTGCTCTGACCAGTTGCGGATGCACTCTATTTTAATTTGCATTTTTACGGTGTTTCTGCTCTTTAAATTTGATTTACGTGTCAGATTGTTAATGTCAGAGGGAGAGCTGTAATAATACATGTATGCTATAATTATTGGGGTTTCTATAGCTGTACAATGTGGGAAATGTTTACTTTTTGCATTTGGCGTCTTGCATGGAAGATGAAATGGAAAAGGTTAAGGGGAGGTCTGTCGTGGGAACATCCTGTCGTCAACCGGAGGCTTACACGTTGAGACAGGTCCTATCAACTGACATGTCAATGTGATGAGCATTCTCTATTTCTTGTCTGTTTTAGGAATTTCAAGCCCTGCAAAGGCATATATTTGCATGACTGTGAGGAATAAAAAAAAGAATGCTTTGCTGCAAAACCATCTGAATCCCTGAGCTTAAAGACTACCAAGGAAAGCTAGACCAATAGGAACGGCCTTTCCTAATTTCACATGGTTCGCGCTGCTGACCTACATACCTTTTTTAAAGGAAAAAAGAAATGCAGCTTCATCATACTATCAGCTATTTTGAGTTTGCATTTAATTTGGTTATTCATTTGTATTTTTATATTTGTTATGTAACCAAGTGTGCTGTTCAGAATTCACACCTAGCACATGACAATGCATCAACAAATCTTTTGCACAAGTTGATAGCATGAAAAGAACCTGTTAAAACCCTGTCAGGTTTTGACAGAAACCTGTATGACTTGCCCCAGGCAATGGGCTTTGGGGGGCTGGGCCAGCCCAAATATGGTATGACAGGCGTAATTATCCCACATCCCAAAAGTATAAATTACTCGTTGTGTACCCAAAGCCCACTATCAACGCTCTAGTCTTCAAGAGCTTGCATCTGCTACAGGTAATTAATCTGCAAATCTCCACTCTCTAGTTCATGTAACATAATGGTCTTGCACATATCATGGAAATGAGTGTTTGTCCTTTCTCTACTGTAGTGGTACTGTCCTGTCTCTACTGCATGTCAACATGCCTGAGACCTGCACCCGCATCATCAACCTGCGCTACAAAGATGGCAGCGTGGGGAGCGCATCCAACCCTGACACGTTCAACAACCAGAGGTTTGAGCAGCTGAAGCAGAGCTGCCTGAGGAGAGGCACGCTGTTTGTGGACTCAACCTTCCCCCCCGACGGCAACTCTCTGGGAGACATTCCCACCCTTCAGCCATGGCAGAAGCAGCAAGTGAAGTGGTGCCGGCCAGCGGTAAAATACCACTACTTTATTCAGTTCTGAATACATCATGACTGATCAAATACAAAATACAAATCTTTTTTTTAAGTACTAGAAAAAGTTAAGTACATGTTTATCATGTATTAGTTTGAGTTAAAGACTCCCATCATAACATCTGTCTCTCTACAGGAGGTTAATAAACTCATGGGCTTGGGAGGGAATACGTCTTTCATTGTTGATGGGGCTTCACGATCAGACTTTGGCCAAGGGTTGGTTGGTAAGTAATAATAGTTATTCAAACAGGCTTGCATGAGAATTACTTTAAACGTGAACCACTGTACTGTTTTGGGTAGGTGATAAATTCTGCCCTTTGTTTTTCCAGCTAATTGCTGGTTTCTGTCAGCCATCGGCTCACTGACATTGCATAAAGAGTTGCTTGTGCAAGTTGTGCCTTTTGAACAGTCATTTGAAGAGTATGCTGGAATATTTCATTTCAGGGTAAGTTCTGTTACAACAGTGCTGTCTTAAGGCAAAATAGTTTTGTTCAAGAAATTCAAATAGACTTGATTGTGCCACAATACAATGTAAAAGTAAAAAAAAACTGAAAAGGCTAAATTGTAATTCAAAAGAGAAAATGCAATGATGAAACCTGAAATTGAAATCTCAAATGAAAAGTGAAAATGGGAATAGAAAAGAGAAAAAGAAAGGAGAAATTGAAAACTATAAATAATAACTTTTCTTATTTCACATTACTGCCTCTTTTTCTTTTAGCTTTTTCTATTTGCCATTCCCTTTTTCTATTTGGCTTTTCTTTTTTTGAATTGCACATTGTATGTAAATGAAGGCCACCCCGTCAATCTACACAGCAGGCGGACCTCCAAAAGGAAAGGGTGCAATGGCAATTGTTATGATTAATTAAATATAAATAAATAAATATGTATATAAATATAATAATATCAATAATATAATGAAATTAGTATTGTGTTTACGGCTGCCCCTGTTGACTTTAGTGTTGAGCTACTCTCACTTCAAACTAATCTTTCAACTCTTTCCTTCGTTTCCAGTTCTCGTGGTTTGGCAGGTGGGTGGATGTTGTCATTGATGACTTTCTCCCAATGATGAAAAATGAGCTACTTTCTGTGAGGAGCAAAACTGCGAATGAATTCTGGGTTCCTCTCCTGGAAAAGGCCTATGCTAAGTATGTCAAAGAAGTCAGGAATTATTTACAGTTGGTTTCTGAAGTACCATATTGCTTTTTGAATGTTTTTTGTCTGTTATAATCTTCAACCTCTAGCCGCTTGGAAGTGTAAATGTTTCACATTATATTAGTTTAAAAAACGTGTGTGTGTGTGTGTGTGTTCAGACTGTGTGGTTCATATGCAGACATGCATGCAGGCAACCCAACTGAGGCATTCAAGGATTTCAGCGGGGGCGTTTTCATGAATTACGAGCTGAGAAATCAACACGACTACGACCACGACGAGGAATTGTGGGGCTCGCTGAGCAGAGCCGCAGCCTGCAAGTCCATGATGGGCTGTGGGACCTTTCCCGCTAATGTGCGACCTCAACCTCTGATAAAAGTTACCTTTTTTTGCCTCCTGTAAAAGGACATTTCTATATTATTCATAATCGTTGTGTTTTTTTTGGTCACAGGGAGCGGCAGCAAACACGCTGGCTGCGACTGGGTTGGTGGACTGGCATGCCTACGCCGTCACAGGAGTCTGTGAGGTAACTCGTGTTGAGGTCTACTTGCATTGTCTAGCTGCGTATGTCAAAAACAACTTTCAAACCAGGTCCTTTGTGCCCTTGATGTTGTGTTTAGGTTAACCACAGAGGTAAGCCTGTAAAGCTGGTTCGAGTGCTGAACCCATGGGGGTACCAGGAGTGGAATGGAAAATGGAGTGACGAGTATGTAGCACCTATCAATATCTAGTCAAAATGTCGCTTTAGAGCAGATATATTATTTTGCAACAGACATCTACTGATATCTATGCTCTAAAAAGATAAGATAATTAAAAATAAAATATGTAGCTGTGGCGTATTTTATGGATAATCTCATGATTTGTTGTGAATGAAAGGACAATCTTTTTTTTCCATTGTGCAGCTCATATTTGTGGAATCAAGTGAGTTCTGAAGACCGGAAAAATTGTGTAAAAAGAGAAGATGGAGAGTTCTGGTATGGAGTAATGATCATCATGAACATGATGTTAGATAAGAACTGCCATTTGCTTCTACTTTTGCTTCTGTATGTCATCAGCCCTTTCCTTTTTTTTCAGGATGGAGTTGGAGGACTTTTGTCACAATTTTAGCTACTTGTCCATCTGCTGTGAGAACCCCAACTTCATGGACGGAGACCTCTCCTGCCAGTGGAAGTTGATGAGCTACAACGGCCGCTGGATTGCTGGCAAAACAGCTGGAGGCAGCTTCAATGAACGTAAGCTGCATTTGTTTTTCAACGCTTTATTCAATCCAAATAGTTACACGTATTGGAAAGGAAAGAACAGGAAAAATACAAACATTAAATGACCAAAAAAAAAGTTTCAACACATACTACATGGGTTTAGGCAGGGTACAAATGCAGGAAAAGGTTGTTTGTTCACAAACCAGGTAAGGGGTACATAAACTTTACTGTAAACTATGTAGACGGGTTTCTGGGCAACGTCACAGCAGATATGCGTGCGCAACCAGGGGGCAAAAAGCGTGTAATACATACAGACAACCGTCAAGATGGCAAGGATTTGTTGGGCACTAAAAAATCCCTGTCTTACAAAAGACAGGGATAGAGTATGTTTAGCATACCATGGGGTTCACTCCCTTAAAAACAGAAAGGGCGGATGATTTGCATGCACGTATATTTAGTAGATACACTAGGCTTTTCTATCAAATATGTGTAGGCTATAATATCCTATATCAGGCCATACAATAGCCATTTGGACATAGACTATCTAATACCTATTCATTTTCAGGAATAATATTCTACCCTTTCCATCCCCATTAGTGAGAACTGTATGGTTTCTGTAATTGGTGTAGGAGGCGTCCGATGTAAGAGACGTCACCTGCTAAATCTTGCCACACCTGTCCATCCCCTCCCATTAGGTTTATTTTAGTGCATTCATAGACTTTCCAATCTATAACTAGAGGAGGTTTGATATCCATATCTTATGATCTTTGTTCTTATCTTATTTTTCAAAGAATATTGGAAAATCTATAAATGCACTATAAGCCTAATATGGAGGGGATGGATGTGACCAAAATAGGGGGGAATGCACAAAACATTAACTGTGACATGATTCTGTAGTGGAAACAAATACTCTAGATGAGGTGTTATGTGAGACTTGTTTTTTTTTTTATTATAAAGAATAACTTTTTGAATGTCCAACATAAGACGTAGCTTACGTATTGAGATAAGCCGCGTTAAGACAAAATGATAACTGTCAAACATGAAAATTAAAATTGATGACTCAGTTAACTAAAGCTAGCCTGCTAACATTTCTTAGATTTACAAGGGGGCGAATTCTGTCATTCACCTCTGGAAATAGTGTTTTTTCATTTCATTATCAGGCTTTGCAAGGAAAAACCCAATACAATGCTGTTTATACATTGATTATGATGATCTAGTCTCTAATGTGACCACACTAGCTTACGGGAACAAAACGGTTTATTGCCCCCTGGCTGCGCTTGAAATATGTTTTACAGTGTTGCTAATGGGTTCACTTACCTTTCCCTCGTCTTTAGGCACATTTCACATGAACCCCCAGTATCGCATCAAGGTGACAGCAGTGGAAAACAAGGGCAATAACAACCTGCTGCTGTCTCTGATGAAGAAGCCGGTTGAAAATCGCCGCAATTCCAGCCAAAACGCCATCGGCTTCAGTGTCTTCAAAGTAATCTACTAATCCTGTCTTAACCATCTCACTATCATTATGATTAGGATTATTCATATTATATAGTGTTAAGACTTCAGTGAATTTCATTAGGAATTGAACCTGCCATTATTTTATCCACGGTGAACCAAATGTTTACATTTGATTTCTGATTTTCTTTTCAATTCTACAGCTCCCAGAATCGGTAAGCATATTTAGCATTTGTAATGTTCAATATAACAAGTATATATAAAAAGAACATCATAATAAGATTTGTATTCCTTGTATCTTGTATTCCAGGCCAATGCAGGAAAACTTGATGCTCGCTACCTGAATCAAAATTTGTATAAGCAAAGCTCATTCACAAGTGATAGAGAAGTATCAGAGCTCTTCAAAGTGGAGCCAGGAGAGTATGTGGTCGTCCCCCAAACAATATATCCGAACTGCAGCGATGACTTCCTCCTCACTGTCTACACCAAGACAGGCGTGAAAATGCAGTAAGTCCACGTCAGGCTATATTATCCCTATAGTCCCTATAATATATATATATATTTAATATAGAGAGAGAGACAGTCATTGTTGTTGTTTTTTGGCTGAACAGAACATATTACAAACTATAAAGAATCGCGATAAGAAAATATTTTTCTTGTTTCTTATAATATTTTGTACAGTTCAGACGGTACTATTCAGTTCACTAACTTATCCACAGAATGTTTGGAGAAATGTGCAGTGTTAACATGGTACGGTCTGGAGGGCATCTGGTCAAATGTTATTGCAAATTCAATGTTTTGGGTTTGGTCCACTCCCAACACAGAGAAGTGTAGGCTAACTATTCAAACCACGTGGTTATTCATTTCACCATTCTTTAACAAAGCTCTGTTCTCTGCTTATTCCAGTCGGGGTGATGATGACCATGATGACCATGATGACCATCATGACCATCATGAGAAACCAGCTAGGGAAGTAACTCCCAAGGTAAGAAACAAACTGTGGGAAATTTGAATCCTAGGAGATTTAAGTTGAGCTTATAATTTATGATAATTATCTATATATATAGGTAAATTGATTAACTGCCCAGAGGAAACCATCGGTTTTTGAGAATCAAACTAGAGTCTCAACGTTTTATTTCAGTCAAACATCGAGGAGTGTGAATTCACACTGAAATATGAGGTCATAATTATGACCTCATATTTCTAAGGGTACTTTTTTCCGCGCTTTTTTTAATAGTTCCTTTCCTTTCTCAGTAATTCGGCTTTTATTGTGTAATATTTTATGTGTAGTTCAGCTGAAAATGTATTTTCTGTTCTTCGGTTTTATTTGTTTCATTCACAAGCCAACTGCTGAAGAGGAGGGTGAAGAGACCAATGAGAACTATAAATTGTTCAAAAAATACAGTGACAGGGTGAGTTCTGTCTGTCTTCTATATCTTTATATCAAATCTGAAATCTGAAATGGAGAAAAGCAACCAAATATTAGCATTTTTTAAACTATAAGCGGGAACGTTTGGTGAAACTTGATCAAAGGCTAACGCAATTAATTTTAATCTTTGTCTAGTAATTCAATCCCGATCCAACGTTTTCATCATCAGCACCCATACAAATACTTTCATCTGTCCCTATCCACATACATGCATGTCCCTGTCGATCACTCCATCAATCAGTCTGATCCTCTGTCTCTCTCTCTCTAGGACGAGGAACTCAGTATCACACAGCTGCAGCGTCTCCTCAATGACTCCCTACTGGACGGTGAGCCAATCAGCTAACCATTTCAAAGTATTAACATATTTATCATTATCATTATTGAATGTGTTTTTGTGTGTTACTTTCAAAGGGAAAACGAACGGTTTCGATCTGACTACCTGCAGATCCCTGGTGGCCTTTTCTAATGTAAAGTAGACCAACTTTAACCCTTCTGCTCTACATTATCATCCTTTCTCATTTGCCATCATTTAAATTATAGATGTATATCATTTCACACTAAATGAGGACATGATTGAGGTGACAACTTGGTGCGTTTGTTATTGTGTTTAGCCACGGGACATCCTATGGAAGATCGACTATCCCGCGTTCGTCAAAATATGGGAAAAATGTGTCGGCTACAAGGTACTATTTCAATTATGAATCATGTACACTTATTCTTTCCAATGTGTTTGTATATATTTTTTTAATCAAATATGTTTTCCAGCGTTGATGTGATTGGTACAGTTGCAATGAAAATATGAGATTGCTATTAGCTCATAATAAAAACAATGTAATAATTCTCCTGTAATAGGAACTCTTCCATAGGTATGATGTGGACCGTTCTGGAAAATTGTCCTGGAATGAGACTAGGAATGCTCTACAAAGTAAAGGTAAATTACTATACCGTATATACAAACCACAAACACATTCAGTTGTTGGAGCCTAAACGTTACAGAAGCGGGTTTATGACTGGAAGATTGCTGGTTGCTTCCTCTGTGAATGAATTAGACTCTCACCATTTGAAGTGTCCCTTGAGCAAGGCTCCTAACCCCAAACTGCTCCAGTGGTGTTGCTCAGTGGCCAACAGTAGAAGACTGTGGTTGTATTGGGTAGTTCCCAGGTATGAATGTTGTGGAGCTGTGATTGTGAACCATACCCTAGGTAAATAAAGGAAAAATAAATGTTAAAAAATGTGTACACATTTGTTTTCTCTTTCCCTTCTGTTTCCGCTAGACATTTATACGGATGAGAGCACCATCGTCATGCTCACGTATCAGTATTCTGGCTTTACAGTCAACGTACCGCTGGAGGGTTTTGTGGCTCTAATGTCCCAACTTGACAGCAGCAGCAGTAAGTGTTGAAACGGTGGTGACAGTGAATAGTATGAGCAGCTGATGGTAACAGCAGCCTATGGTATACTAACTTAGCAGACACTTTCATGATTCATTAATGACCAGGTCGGGTTAGGCATCTTGCTAAAGGATGCCTACCTTAGACTGTGGCCATTGGGGTTCAAACTCCAGGTTTCCTCCCTTGGATTTGGGGAGTTGCCCATGCCCTTTGAGTGCCCTCATTGTCGGATAATGTGGGCCTGTGAAGCCCTTTGAGACTGTAACTGTGATTAAGGGCTGTAAAAATACAACTGACTTAACTTGAACACTGACGCCCGGATTATCTTATCTCCCGTTCTAGTAATAGTAGCAGTGACAGTATAGTGACAGCAGCACAGTGGCTTAGTCAAAATGTTTTTCTTATATTTTGAATGTGTGGACATTAACCTATATGAAATGTAATGCATGTTGTGTGTTTCAATTACAGCTACCAACCACACGACCACTACTACCAGCTACATCGATGACGACGTAAGTATGAAATGTTTTAATGTCATGCTATCATTTATAGACTTCAGTGAATGTCTTTTATATATTAATATAATAAAATAATATTTGTGTAATCAAGTTTACAATACATTCTCAAAACATTCTTTATCCATTTCAGATTTTCAGCACGTATATCTATTTCTAAAAAGAACGTCATGCGAGGGATGCAAGTAAAATGGTGGAGTCGAAAATGTTTCCTTTTTATTATACTAGTGCAGCATATCAGAAGCACATTATTACAAGGTGTGTGTGTGTGTGTGTGTGACGTGGCAGTCCTTTAAGTTAGCAGTAGCACCCCAGTGGAAAGGAAGATGGGGCCGTTTCATTCAGGCTGCTGTTATTTCCTCGTTTTATTATCAACTCCAGAAATTCACTGATATAATAGACCCTATTTACAGAGGCATCGTCGTAGGACAAGTACAGCTGTACCATAACACTAATAATGGGTCTGCTTTTATGTACCAGGACAAGGGGGGTGAAGTTATATTCACTATTTGTACTAATGACACAGGGTCTATCTTAAATGTTGTCACTTTTCCAATTTTGTGCTGTACTACAACAGACTGCCTATCTCTCATAGCCTGTCTTCAGGAGAATCTACGCAACTATTGGGATTTTGTGTGTATTTTATGTGTGCAGTAATGCTATTCTATCCCTCCTATGAGTAATTCATCACAGTATGCCACCTGCAGGCCATGAACAGGCAATTGCCCAGTTTTGAATACTACTGAACTGCTTGTGTCAAATCTTATTGTGTGATGAATAAATATTGAATATATGAAGGCACGTCTCTGGCTCTATTATTGTACAGGCCCATATATGTAATTGGCCCCCTGTTACATTTAGGTAGATGTTTTAGGTATCTTGAGTAACTTTGCAGGACTGTAGTGAAAACTCACTTAAAAGGATTGTTCCACAATCTTTTTTTCTATATAATGAAACAGTAGACCTACATTGGGTTTGCAGTTATAAGTATAGCATTCACTCTGACTTTCTTCCTTGGCTAAAGTTAGTGTAGCCAAGCTCCGATTTTGGTGCTCGGCTTTAGGTGTGACAATATTTTTCCTTAAAAATGTAATGTGTTGGCTTCATTAAGCTGTTTTCACATTAAGCCTTTAAAAGGAGTCGCGTGCACATGCTATCGCACATAGCAAGCAATCCCAAAAAGACCGAACCACATGATGACCTCACTCCTCACCAGTAGCAGGGTAATTCACTTAAGATGCAGTTTTTACGCTGTATCATTCCTCAGTCTGTACTGTGTGCAAAGTTGAAATCTGAAAAACACTATGGACACTGTCATGAAAATTGGGACTCAAAAAGTTGGTCCAACATGTTGGACTTTCCCACGCTCATGAGGCCGGCTTTTCAATCACATGTGGACTAAATGACTGCCGATCCACCTTTTCTAACTACCCTTCTTTCAGATGCCACGTCTATAGAAAACATAGAGCTTGCATGTTAGCTGGTGATCCTGCTAGTGATGACCCTGAAGAGCTACAGAGAATGACAATAGGTCAAAATGATAGAGCAAATAAGCCAGTACATTTGTCTGAAAGACTATTACAGGCATTGTGGGCTCAGCATCTCAGAAATGGTGCCTTTTTAGACTTCTTCCTTTTTTGATCGCACATCGTGTTCCTCCCGAGTGTAAATATTGGCATACCTGTTGTGCCGAGAAATTGTAGATATTGTTCTTGCTCCAACTGTGAGAAGAGAGAACCTTCCTCTTTTAGATGTACTTGTGCTAGAATATTTGAGTTGAAAGCTGTATTTGGAAATTGCCATTATTTAATTCATTACTGCAGATTAATGTCAATATTTAGGCCTCTTCGTTTGCTCTGGTGCATGAGGTTTGAAGGCAAGCACCACTATTTTAAGAATATTGCAAGTAATTGTCGTAATTTTATTAATATAGCTTCCACTCTGAGCAACCGTCACCAGTTAAAACAATGCTGGTAGTTTTCTACAAATGATTTTTTTAGATGATCTTGAGAAGGTACCAAGAAGCAGCACTAGCACTCCATTTAGTTCCTTACCACTTACTCTACAGTGTGCTCTAGAGCAATATTTTACTAATGTTTCTTTTAGTGAAGTTAAGGTTTAACGTGTTTCAGGAGTAACTGTTAACAATGTCAAGTATGCCACACAAGATGTTTTAGTTGTGGATATCTTGCATGGTGAAAGAATTCCTTTTTTTTTCAAATGAAATACATTTTTAATGTTGACACTACGTGGGCTCTTTGTGGAAAACTGCTATTTCCGAAGTATTTTAGCCGGCACTTTCATGCTTATTCAATCAAATTTGACCAGGAATGGACTGTGATACAGCCTGGGGCAGAGCTCTGTCTATGTAGCAATGAGATACTGTGTGTAAGTGTGTATCTTTATGAATAATGTAGGGGTACTTATTTGTACCCATTAATAAGGCACAAGGATGTTCCCCTCGAGGGTACTGCCCCAGCGACGAGCTTTTGTACCTTTTTTTGGGCTTTTCGGTACCTTTATTTCTGAGAGTGTAGAGCACATGTTGGATGAACATGTTATGGCAGAAGTCTATTTTCTGTGTGACATTTTTGTACACTTTGAATCTCGAAGTACAGTCTGTCACTGATTTGGCTGAGAGGCTTTGTGCCCTCAAGACAAAGCTAACAACTTTCACAACAGATCTAATGGCACTTCCCATTCATACGTAACGCCCATCATGACAGACTTCGGAGAAATGCTATTTGATTAATACTTTATTTTCAGTGTATTGGGTCCCTCTCTTCAGCTGTACAGTCTTAACTTAGGAATCTTGGAGTTATTTTTGATCAGGCTATGTATTTCAATCACCATTACAAATCGTAAACCCCTACATGTTTCTTCAAACATCGCTGTATCACAACCTGAGCTAGAGATGATCATTCACGTTTTTATATCCTCCCCGCTAGACTACTACAATTCCCTGTTCACCTGCCTCAGCAAGTCGTCTCTGGGCCGTCTACATATGGTCCAGCACGCTGCTGCAAGGCTGTCAACCAGGTACAGCAGGACGACTCACATCACGCCCATGTTGTCCTCGTTACATTGGGTTCCCATCAATTTCAGGATTCAGTTTAAGGTTCTTGTTCTTGCATATAGAGCCTTGCATGGACAGGCATCTGTGTACATCTCTGGCCTGCTCCACCCTTACATCCCCAGTAGGTCACTTAGGTCTTCTGACCAGGGCTTACTTGTTATCCCTCGCGCTCGACCATGAACTAAAGGCGATCGGGCCTTTGAAGTGGTGGCTCCGACCCTGTGGGACGCCCTTCCTATTGTTATACATCATGCGGTCTGTAATTATGCTTTTAAAAAACAGCTGAAGACACTTATTCAAACTGGCCTTCGTCTTTGTTCTTAAAGGTCTGCTTTTATTGTTTTTATTGATGTTATTGTTGTTTTTATTGTTTCCTTGTCCTGTTTTGATCTTTTTTTTTAACACTTACTCTTGTGAAGCACTTTGTGATCTTGGTCTGTAAGAGGTGCTATATTAAATAAACTTTACTTACTTATTTCCGAGGCAACTGCACTTGTGGGGAAGGCTTACAAGCCGGCAGCCTCCTCTTAGTCTGTTCTTTCCGACCTCTGACTGGTTTATGTTGGTTTACTTTACACACATACTTACTTTCACACTCTCCAATACTTTCGTCTGGAGAACCACTAGAAAAATTAATAATTTAATCATTTGTCTTGTGGTACCTTTTTTTCCCCTGTTGAAGTTAATGGGGATATATTCCCCGCTTTGTTACATTCTGCATCGCTGCGGGCAAACTACGGCTCCGCTCCATGCTGGGTTTTTTGCATAAAGAAGAGGAAGGCGGCCCGCTTGCTGAGCAATCACACCACATCTCTTATCATTATCATTTGTTCATTATGAACAGCTAGCTTGCTAACATGAACCGTGCTTCACACTCATTTGACCATACGCGCATCTTCTAGGCTATTAGCTAGCTTACCATAATAATTTACAGGCAGGCTATCCGTAGCGACCATGATTTACCTAGCTTGTAGCCTAGTAAGCCTACCATAATGTGGTAATGTATGTACAACATCTAGGATTATTAACTATTAATTTTGCGACTAACGTTGAATCTAGCTTGCTATCCTATAACGTTATGTGCTCTCTTGTCATTTCTTACTGCCACTTTTAAACTGGAAGCTATATCGTCCCGTCACATGATCTAATAGAGACTTGACATTGGACAACAACGTACATATTACCCAGCAATCATCATTGCATCATCTGTATATGACAAAAATACCAAAGAAAATAAGAAATCATTAATTTAATAGTTTTTTAATAGTTTATAGTTTTTATAGCTTATGTAGAATAAGCATATAGTTTTGTTATAGATTGCTACTGACTATTTTATCCTGAAAAAATGAAAACCATGACAGAGATGGGTTTGCCTTTTCGAGGTCATATATAGCAAATGGCACTGTTTTTAATTTAACATGTTCTTCTTTGAACACCAATCTGAATCACTTGCATGGTGCAAGTTATCCATCCAACACATTGTTGGAGGTCCAGCTTTTATGTCGACAGGGTAACACAAGTGACCTTCTGCTTATTTAATGTGCATGTAGCAACCATTTGATTTGCATATTGTGTCTTAAGGTGGGGGTGGTCGTCGACAAGGGAGATAATTATATAGGCAGGTGTACAGTAACGGACATGTTGACAGTTTGACAGGGCTGACATTTAAGTGGCTATGGAATGTGCTTTCCGTGATATTTTGGAGTCAGGGCGCCTCTTCTTCAATGACGAGACAAAACATGTCATCAACAAATCATAGTTGACGTTGGCTGAAGCTTTGGTGACTTACCCCAGGGCAGGTCTTCAAGAGCTAAACTTTGTTGCCTGTCTGCTACAGGTAACCATCTCCTTTGAATATGTAGTGATGTCCATGTACCATAATGGGCTTGCATATATCATGGAAATTAGTGTTTGTCTCTACTGTAGTAGTACTGTAGTGGTACTGTCCTGTCTCTACTGTATTCGTCGACATGCCTGAGACCTGCACCCGCATCATCAACCTGCTCTACAAAATTGGCGGCGTGGGGAGCGCATCCAAGCCTGACATGTTCGACAACCAAAAGCTTTGAGCGGCTGAAGCAGAGCAGCCTGGCCGTCAAGCCCCACTATACGCAAATTATCCGCATATCGTAAAAATGAAAAATCGTTCGTTCGTGAGGGCGTGTTGACTAGTGGATCAACTAGCTTCCGCCCACATTGTGGTAATGAAGCAGAAGGGGCCAAAGGGGTCAACGTCAGGGCCCCCACACCCACGTCCTGTTTGGTGACTGGTGACCGCGTGGATTCGCGCCGCTTGCATTTGCGTAAAGTTGAAATTTCTCAACTTTATGCAAATTTAGAAGCGGAGCCAGGCAGCGCCGCAGCTGGCTCCGCGCGCCGCAAGCAATCCCAGCGTGCTTTGCGCGGCGAATTGCTCGCGTCCCATAGAAAGTGAATGGCGGTGGAATTGGCCGCGCGGCAATTCGCCGATAGTGGATATTCACGGTCAAAGGCTCGCTGTTTGTGGACTTGTTACGAAAATAACAACACATATAGCATCAGGCTGTAATATCTTCACATAGCCACAAGAGAACCATTGTAACCTGATCGCAAGATGGCAGCCTT
>JAOPJH010000124.1:4709726-4721992 GCA_027122575.1 Merluccius polylepis | reverse complement strand
AAGGAAGGAAGGAAGGAAGGAAGGAAGGAAGGAAGGAAGGAAGGAAGGAAGGAAGGAAGGAAGGAAGGAAGGAGGAGGAGATGGAGGAGATGGAGAGGAGGGGTAGGTGAGGTGCAGGGAAGGTGGAAGAGGGGGAGGAAAACGGCGAGATGAGAAGGAAAAGGGCGAGAAAAGGAGGGAGAGAAGTAGGAGTAAGGGGAGAGGAGAGGAGAGGAGGAGGAGATGTTGACGACGTCTCCTCTGTGTTTCCCTTCCGCAGGGGGTTGCTGCGCGCGGGCCAAGTGGCTCCTGTCGTGGCCCCTGGGGCTCCTGCTCTACTGCACCGTCCCCAACTGCGTGAGGCCCCGCTGGCACCGCTGGTTCATGGTGACCTTCGTGGCGTCCACCCTGTGGATCGCCATCTTCTCCTACCTCATGGTCTGGATGGTAAGGTCAGAGGTCGCCGCCTGTGGCCTACACAGGACCCCTGGGGAAAAGATGTTTTCGTCCGTTATTAGGGGTTATTACACTGCTGTTAACACACACAACGTGAAATGGCAAACACACTGTTCGTTAGAAATACGATTATGTGAATGATGCTTCTAATATATTTATTCAAAATAGTGTGACACTATATATGGAATAAGCTTATATTGTTATTGTACACTTTGAAAATCATCAAGTCCAATGCAGTTTAAAATCCTAAACTATTATTCACGATCAGGGCACACTTCAGTGGCTGATGGACATCGGGTTGATATTGTAGCCGCTGGTCCAATAGGGGCCCTTTACATTTTTGGTGTCGATTTCTGCTCCTCATTTAGTGGTCAGACTACATGCGTGTGTTCCTGTGTTCCCCAGGTCACCATCATCAGCTACACGCTGGGCATACCCGACTACATCATGGGAATAACCTTCCTGGCCGCGGGAACCAGCGTCCCCGACTGCATGGCCAGTCTCATCGTAGCTCGCCAAGGTACAGAGAAACAATTATAAAACCTGATCTAAGCGTATGATGTTCTGTCCGTTATAATGTCGTCTCCCCCCTCCGTCTCCTCCCAGGCATGGGGGACATGGCGGTGTCCAACTCCATCGGTAGCAACATCTTCGACATCCTGCTGGGCTTGGGTTTCCCCTGGGCCCTGAGGACCCTCATCGTAGACCACGGATCAGAGGTAGGTCCTCGCCAAGAGCAAAGAGACTCACTAGAAACAAGGTAGTATTAAAAATATATTAAAAAGTCTTATATTGAACTGGTTGAAACCTGCTGATACCCTTATCATATCTTAACATTACAGTATATATGTGCGCCACAGGATGCCGTGTACGTTGAAAACCATCAATGCACAAAGAATGATGTCATGATTTCTAAGTGAAAGTGGCGAGTTGACTTTTCACAGAGCTATCATCATCATCATCATCATCATCATCATCATCATCATTGATTTATTAGGTCAGCGCTCCCCGGGCCTAAGGTTGACAGAACGCTTATTAATTAAAAACGGCGCTGAACGTCTCCGGTGGAGTCGAGGGGTTAGCACTTACGGCGCTCGGAGCTCAGGTGCTCAAGTGTCGACACTTAATATTAAGTACCTTAGTTCATATCCATTTAGTAGTTCTTCTTCGTGAACTTACTCACCGAGTTATCGAGGTACTGAGGTAAAATATGACCTAAGGGTTTTGAATCTCGGCACCTTCTAGTCCTCTGAGTTCCTGATGGTCCGGTCTTCTCCCCAGGTCTCCATCAACAACAAAGGACTGGTGTACTCAGTCGTTCTTCTGCTGGCTTCTGTATTCCTCACGGTAAGAAAGAAAACAGATTTATACAATGATGTATATGTGTAATGCCATATAATACACACAATGTATAATATATACATCATACTGATGCATAAAAACGTGAATGGAATGGATACTTTTGTATTGAAGGGGCCCCTGTTGTAAGACCAGGCGTGTCGTTGATCAGCCATTACAAGCCATTTCAAAATCTACCTGTTTGTGACATCACAAGTGGGCGTGTCCTCCCAAATGTATAGACAGCCTACCCAGTGGACTGTACCAACTGGTAGTTGGGTAGGCTGATCCATCCATCACACCCGGGGGTAGAATCTGGGCAGAATCTTGTGGTCCTTTTGAGACAAAATCCCTCAACTTGCTCTTTTTTCCTGTCGCTCTGCCCGTCCTTCCCGCTGCGACCACCAGGTGGCGAGTGTCCATCTAAACCACTGGAGGCTGGACCGCCGGCTGGGCCTGGGCCTGCTGTTTCTCTACTCCATCTTCCTGCTGTGCTCCATCCTGTTTGGGCAGATGTGAGGCCTTGAGGTCAGAGGTCAGCCCCGCCCCCCCCCGGGTCTTCCTGCGACTACCGTCGAAGCGCTCAGCCTCCTCTCTACCAAAAGAAACAACAACAAAAAAGGAAGATCTAGAAAGTTATATTTTAAAACGTGTTAGAACAAGTCAGAGATATTGTACAGTTGCGACCACCCAAAACATAACCCGGTGCGCATTTTTAATTTAAAGTGTTTTTAAATCGTACAGTGCAGTGTTTCCAAAAGATAATATACCTTTTAACTAAATAGGTGATTTTAAATGCATAGGGTGGCTTATCCCAAACCCTTATCCCTCTCTCTCTCTCTTCACACCTCTCTATTTATTGGTTCCTCCCGCCGGCAGCTAGCAAAGGTCTTAGCATAGCTTAGCTCGAAGTCTTTTAAGAGATATATTCTCCAGTTGTGTTTACGTTTTTTCCGTCGTGATTATCCCCAACCCGCTTGTTTTATGTAACAAAGTCTGTGACGCGTTTTTAAAAATCTACGTTAAGGAGTCGTCCGTGCGAATACGATTAAACCCGCCGAAAATTCCTGAAGTCACATGATCTCTTAGGAAAAAACGCCAAAGTAACCACGGTGAGACGAGCGTACCCTTATTTCACCCCCGGGTCCGTGGGCGACGATGAGTACATTAAAAGCCATCGGAAAATGTAGCCGTTGGTGACATCCCAACGAGTGGGAGCGTCCGCCCCGGATGTCCGTTTTCCCAGACCAACCCGGTCTATAAATGGTACATCCCGGTGGACGGTCCAGTCACCTCCCCAAGTCTTGCTGCCTTGCAAAAGGTTTTTTTTTTTTTTTTTTTCAGGATAAGCCGCCCTCAGAAGCAGCAGCGAAATCTCTCCGCCTTATGTTTCCCTACACTTGTATATGTTGAATGTAAAACCCCTAAGCAAACTAACCCCTTGTGTGTGTGTGTGGATATATTAGGATGCATATGAATTTAGCAGGCGAGACTGCGGTCCGGTCTGATTGTCGTGGCAATAGTCATCTTGCTCTTAGCCTACAAGCGTAACTAATGCACTGTTCGGATATTTTCATACGTGATTTAATTATCTATAAGCAAGTATTGTTGAAATGTGATCTGTATACGAAAGGATCCACATTGTAGTTTTGACACTGCTTCAAAGTGTGCGTGTACTAGTGTCACCGCCATACGGTTCGTAGAGAGTACACTGCGTTTTAGGTGCAGCGAAAATGTTAATGTTTCTATGGATTCTTCTTGTATATTTATATTTCACCTCGTTTGGATATTTTCACATTTTACCAACTGATGTGCACCCAACCAAGTAAAGCAAGCAAGCAAGCAAGCACAAGACGTTTTCCTAAAATAAGTCGACTCGAGTCACGCGACGTACCGACGTGACGTTGGTTTACCGACGAAGTGTGACTGAGGATCTTTCCGATTTCCTATAAAGCTGTGCGCACCAAAAACAGACGTAGCGGTCGGAGTCGTAGCGCGTTCCTGTAAAACTACTGTTGTCCGCAAGGCAATACTTTTTACCGTTTTGTAAACGTTCAATATTTTCCATAGTTTTACAAGACCGAATGTCCAGAGACTAGTTTTGTGCCGTTGTGATATTTATATACTGTAACAATTATGAGGATAGAGAGAGAAAGCTTACGTTGATTTTTAATGTGGACGGAAAGGAATACATATTTTTGGTCACTTTGCTCGGTTAGATGCAACTGAAGACTTTCCACATCTGAATACACCACTTAATGATTCAGGAGTGTTACTGCGTTTTACTTTTTTAATTTAAATACCACTGATTTTATGATTAAATGTATAGATGTCTCCTGCAAAAGAAGTTCCTCTATGCAGGAATGCTATATATATATATATATATATATATATATATTACGACAGATAAAACCGATAAGGGCATTAGACATTTTCTAGGCAATATCAGTATTTCATAAAGATTGATGTGACATAGCCTAATATGTAGCCTAATGCATCGGTCCAACTAACCCCCACCCAACGGTTTGTTTTATATACTTTTGAATATTTAGTTTCCCCACTATTATACTCAACAGAAAAAGTTATTTGCGTCGGAAAATTGGTACGATATTTAATTTCCTTTCAAGTTTTCATAGAATAAAAAAAAAAAAACGCCCCTAATCTTTTTTATCCCCCATTTTTATTAGTTTTTGTCGTTTTGTTTCTTTTCTTTTCTTGCATCCAATCCCGAGAGAGTTGATACTTCCAATGCAGGTGCAGGTTCTTGGAGACTGTTAATATAATGTCTTGTGTTGATTATACATTAGTAGCCTCTGGATTTAAATGGTATTATGGTAGCAGTCCGGCCGCCCGATGTTGTTAATCACAGACAGGAGACGCGCTGAGGTGAAAATCAAGCACACCCGAAAGTATTTACTGACTTCTAAATGTTTTATTCTGTTGTGACGTTTGAGGTACTGACTCCGAGTTGATCTGTTGCTTACGACATAGACATCTTTAAAATCAGAGAAATGTAATGTATTTTGAGTGCAATAAAAACCTGTGCAATAACGATTCATCCTGCTTCTTATTGTGTTGAACCACGTGCTCTGATATACTTTAATAGGAGTGACTTGGATCACTCGGTGTCCACAAGGTATCAATTTGTCAACATCGGATCGAAGTATCCGTAGATGTACAGCGTTCAACTGTAATCACCTGCGAACTGTCCCCCCGTCCGAGGTCCTCCTTCCTGGGGGCCCTGGGACCGTGGGACCGGGGGCCCCGGGGAAGCTTGTTTTTCAGGAAGCCTCGGGGGACCGAATAAGATCAAACCACAACCCTAAAACCAATCCTTAAAAAAACCTAACCTAACCATAAAAACCAAATCCTAAAAAAACAAACCCTAACAAACCTAATAAAACCAAACGTCAATAGTAAAGTAACTTCCTGTTCCTGTCATTTTAACATTAGGTCGGTTTTATTGATGCCTGTGCAGCACTGTATATTTAGGCTACTTTAGTTGCATGTCTTTACTGGTGCCATACCAGTAATGAATAGTATGAGCTGCACCTTTAGTTTTTCCTACTCTGAAAAGGGTCTGACTGTAGGTGGCACCATTTAGTGGGCTAAATAATTCATTTCAAAACATCTTAAACTTATTATTTTAGGCGTTCTTTAGTAAAGAATACAAAGCTGAACTTTGTTGAACTGAGCTCGTGAGTCTGCTTTTAGTTTAGACACTGCCAATAAGCATGAGCAAGTTGGAAAGGATTCTTCTGTATTAATCGTCAACACATCAGATGGATTTCACAATGTGTTTGTCCCGTTTCATAAAAAAAAAATAAAAAAGCAGAATATGCGCCAAACAATTTTTAACATTAAAAAAAGAACACGTCGCCCAGTTAGTGCCTGATATTTTATTCTTTACAATACAACTTTTAAATCACAATTAAAATGAAAAAAAAAAAAATGTTGACGAAGGATCACAATAATGATCATGCAAACATCATGACCACTAAATCACGATGGCAAAATCGTGGTGATAATCGAAAATTGGTTCTCAGGAAGAAAAAAAAAACACTTCTCTCCAAAAGCTAAACACTCTCCGACCAGTATGAACTAACTCCTCCTTCGCTCCCACATCAGGGAACAGATGTGGCCCAGTATGGAGAACATCGTTTGTGTGTGTGTTTAAAGTGCCAGTTGGTTCCCTGTGACATCCACATTGGACGATGTTGCTACAGCAATAAATATATACTCCTGGCTCTGGTTGGTAGGTGTTGAAGAGACTCCCCCCCCCCCTCTCCAAGTTCACTAATCCGGCCTTAACTTTCCACACTCATGGGCAGAACTACAAGTGGTGTCCTTGTCAATCTCCAAGGTCCTCCACATCGGTTTGAACAGAAAAACTAATCCAAAGACAAAACAATGTTAAAATATCCTGTTAGGCGCCGAGTCTATGTAACTGCGGGTTATAAAAGAAAAGAGAAATGTGATGACAGAATAAAACCATTGTAATGCATATGTCTGCTATAGTACTTGTCAGTTGGCTACTGGTATGTAGGATAGCATGGCTAACTTATATTACACAATTCCCCCCGCACACGTTTTGCGAAGCTACTACTACTTAGCATCTGAGAGTGCAGATCTCGACCAGGCGTGGGTATTAAAAGCAGATACCTCCTCACCCATGTCATACTCGGTACTTTGTTACCAAGTTTTACTCCACGTCGACCAAACAGGCCGACCCCTTTTGAAATACTGTTATGTGAGACAGACCACAGAGACTGTTGCATAATGATAATATAAAAACAATAATAATGAAAGCAGGGACAACAAAAGGCGCAGATTTGCATGATCGTAACATGTTGAAATATAAACTCTACAATATCAAGATTCATAATCCATCCACTAGACACAGTACAGCGTTTATCTGGCAAGTCCACCTCGCACGACTACAGAACCCGACCTCTGACCTCCAACCTCCTCCCTTCTGGGGCGAGAACCCGGTCATGCGGTGACTCGGGTCAAAAGGTTTCCTAGGCCGACACATGAAGACCCGCCTAGAGCCCAATGGCCTCACGATGGACATGAGCTCCGACACAGTGCTGCTACAACACAGCCATGGGAACCAACAGACTTGGTTTAATGTTTGTTTTTCTATTGGTTGTTGATGACATCGTCACATTCGCCGTCTTTCTGATGATTGGCTCAGCCATGGCACTGCTTCCTTCTGACCTTCTTATTGCAATCAATCAGCACACGCCAATTAAGGTCTCCACGGTAACCAACGCAGGAATAATACAATCAATTAAGCTTTTGAGTCTTTCGAGATACATCCAAGATGGCCGCGGTCAGTGAATTGACCCGGGTTTTCTTTTGAGCGACAGCACGAACCCACCGTGTCACACATTTTGTAAGGGACTTGCAAACAATTCCAAAATGTCATGACCCTGACGGCATGTTTTGCTGCAACTTAACTAAACAAACAAGTCTGACACCGGTAGCCGACGAGTTCATCGGCAAAAGGAAAGCGGTGAGGGTCATGAAATGGAGTCCCTTTGTGCTTGTGTCTGGTGGTGGGCAAGCAGATACTAAGCCAAATATGCTAAACGGGTGAAATATTGCTTTATATAACCGAACATAACTGAGTTTTTGTTGTTCATCGTTCAAGAAATCCTGTCTCTCGGTCTCAGTCTCTTCTACTGATGGAAACCACCGTCCAGCCAATCTCTACGTTGCAAGTTGCACCATTATATGCAATACAAATATATATAAATATAGTTTACAAAATCATTTTACTGTATGATTAGTAAGACCTGGCATGCTACTGTACTAATTTAAACCGAGCTATGATTTGTGATTTTGTTGCAAAAAACAACAGATTAGAGGAGGCAATAGTGTTTGCTACTAGCTAAGTGCAGTAAGTTATGAACAGTTATTAAAAAACAAAAAAAGGTACGTGGACATGTTAATTTGGCTATTAACGCTGTGTAACGTGGAACATTACTCCGGTACGGTTGGCTGTATGGCAAAAAAAAGCTGGAGGTAAAAATCTATAGTTCAGAGTAACTGTGTAACAGTCGTATACAAAGCTAATCGAGGCTAGTTTGGTATCGTACATACTTCCCTTTTCACCGTGTCTATGTTCTACGACAGCGCTCCCCTCGTCCGCCTCCACCGCCCCAGCGGACCCCTGGGCTAAGGCTGCAACGATTAGTCGATTCGTCGGTTAGCCGATCGACAGAAAAGTAATCGAATCAAATTTCTCTAATCGTTTAGTTCATTTATCGAGTACAAATACCAAACGATTGCTGCTTGATGCTTCAGAAATTCCAATGTTTGGTTCATGGATCGTTATAAAATGAACACTTTTCTTGAATGCTTGTCAGATAAAACAAGCAAATTTAAGACATCACTTTGGACTCTGGTAACTTGGGACGGCATTTTCTATTATTTAAGACATTTTCTAGACTAAATGATGAATCGAAAAAAATGATCGTTAGATTAATCGACTATGAAAGTAATAGTTAGTTGCAGCCCTACCCTGAGCTCCCCCGGAGCCATCGGCGTCTAATGAGCACTAACTGTCAACTTTATAACTCGGCTGGGAAACGCTGCCGTTATAATTAATGGGAGATGCTCCGCAGACGTCCACCAAAAAAAAAAAAAACACAGAGCTTCAATTCTTCGACGGCGAGCGCTATCACCACTTTCACTCCTAATCGACGTCGTTCTTTGCACATTGATTGCTTTCAACGTACAAAGAAACGTCTCGCGGCGCGACCCTGCGGAGCACATGTAACGGTGGGTTGACGTGGCGCCGACGGCCACGCAGCGTTTTCAGTGGAGCCCCGGTGGCGGTCAGGGGGGGGGGGTCGCTGTCCCCACGAGATGATGGAGACCGGGGGGAGTGTGCGTGTGCGGGGCGGGCGGCCATCAGGATGTGGGGACCGTCTGGGTCTGGTATATGGACGCCTTGTCTTTCAACAGGTCCAGACACAGGTGGCAGCTCCAGCTTCCTGTTGGGACGCCACACAGGGGAGCGTTATGACCGGCTCTGAAGCTCTGCCCATATTTAGTGCTTTAGTTTCTGTACACGTCACAACAGCATAGCGCTGCAACGATTAGTCAATTAAAATCATTTTTTTATAAACGATTAACCGTTGAGGTTATTTATGAAGTATAAATACCAAACATTTGCTGCTTGATGCTTCAGAAATGTTTTAAATGTTTGGATCATTACAAAATGAATCATTTATCTTGGCTGCTTTTTAGATAAAGCAAGCAAATTTAAGATATCACTTTGAACTCTGGTAAATTGTGAAGGCTTTTGCTATTATTTATGACATTTTCTACACTAAATGATTGGATAGTTGCAGCCCTACAACAGTGAGTCATAGGGCTTGTTGTGGCGTAAACAGTTTAAACCAACTGCAGCCCCCCGGGGGTTTATAAGCACACGGATAAGTTACAGAACAAACACAGTTACACAACAAACACAGTCTGCCATGGACAATTACGAATAATAAAAATCCAACACGAATCTCTGAATCTCTTTCCGACATTCTTCCTCACACACACATATACACATACAGTACAAGAGTCCTATACAAAAGTGGGTACCCATGTCTGAGAACCGTGACTGAACAGGAAGTGACATCATGTGCTGCGGCTAGCTTACCCTCGGGAGGCTCGGCCATGGGGGGGTTGAGGCAGTACATGTGATAGCCTCGATCACAGTCATCGCAGAACAGCAGCTGGTCCTGCGGGACGCACAGCCAACAGCCAGTCAGTACACAGTACCGGCAGATCAGTACACGGCATCAGCGACACACCAGCCAATTAGCAAATCAGAATCATATCTTTATTTTTAATTTAGTTTTCTAATCACTTGATAGTAATCTTTTCATTTATTTCTACCTCTCAAATGTATCTGTGATTCTGAATCTATGTTATTTTAATTTATCGATCGGCTCCATCCGCCAGGCCACACCAGGCCAATCCGATCCAAACTGAGAGGACGCTACCCGCTGCACTCACGTCGTTCTCGGAGGTGCCGCACATGTTGCAGCACTTGCACTCGATGCACTGCCAGCGGTACGTCTTCACCGCGGCCATCATGACCGGCGTGAACTGCAGACACGAGGGATGGCCTGCGTGGGATGGGACACGTGTTTTATTTATCGTTTACAATATGTATATACTGCAATTCACCAGAGAAGGAAAAAAAAACAACATCAAGCCACACACAGGGACGGCCCCCCGGATGTGACATGAACACCAGCTATGTCGTCGGCGTCTCTGATTGGTTCAAACGGGTGCCGGGTGACATCACCAACAGCCGCCAGGGTGGTGCTGTTTGGGCTAGCAGCGCCTCAATGTGTCCCTACCCGAGCGTCCGCAGTCGGAGCAGGACTGCAGCTCCTCCGATTGGCCGGTCTTGTGGTTGGTCTTGGAGTCTCCCAGGCAGAAGTCACAGTAGTTGTTGGGCAGCGCGCAGCCATCCGGACCTTTCTTGGGCGCTGACGGGATCCAGAAAGCAGGAGAAAACAGTCCTTAAAAAGGAGCTATTGACGATATTTAGCCACTAGATGTCGCACTAGAGCACCACTAGAGCATCTTCTTCTTAACTCCCCCCCCCCCCCCACCCCCCCTAACTTTGCGTGCCTCACTCTCTATTTAAACGCGGGTGAGGGTTAGCAACGGTTTCACAAGGGAGGGACTAAAATGAACTCTCACGCACGGCATGTGCGCCATCATGAACGCGCGGCCGGCCCGGCTACCAAAACAAAGAAGAGAAGCTTGGATTACAACACGCACAGCGGGAGTGTGACTTCGTTCTCTGGTCAGGACGCCATTACGCCACTACATCTTTACATAGCCAGTAGTATCATAGGATATGTCCCCAACACAATCATGTACAGTATCATACAATATCATAGCATATGTCCCCAACATAGTGTAATGCAACTATCGTCTTGTCATATTTATTTATTTATTATTTATGACATTTTATAGATGAGAATGATTTATCATGGCGTGGTGAGCTTACTCTTTGGTTCTTCAGGGGGCGGTGGGGGGGGCTCGTGGACCTCGGGCGCGGCGTCCTCGCCCTCCTCCTGGGCCAGGTGGGAGTGGGCGTAGTGGTAGCTCAGCCCGGGCCGGTTCTTGTAGCGCTTGCCGCAAACTGTCACCACACGTCACACGGGTTAAAGACACGAGCCACGACGGACCGTCGCCGGCTCCTTCAGAAGGATTACCGGTCGTCTTTCAGACCGCAACCAAAAATATACTCTCATGCATTTGTTGGATTTGTTGTAGGGAGAATTGTTTGGCATTGTCAAGCAATTTGGTGAAAATGTTGCGGTTTTTTTATCGCCTTTTCACTATAATTAGGCATTTGCCTAAATAGTATTCCATATTTTCTAATAGATGTGTACGTTTTCCTGTAAATGTGACAAAAGACTGTTCTGAAAGTGAATAACTAATAATTAGAATGAAGCAAAAGTCGCGACTAAAATGTTTGTACACCTTAAAAAGGCAAACACTTCAGCTTGAGGTGGAAAGTTTAAATATTATTCTGTAATACTGATGCAAATGCTTGATTTCAAGCGTTAGGTTTAGCATGCCATGGGAACTTTCCCAATCTAATTTCTCCCGACATGATCGCGTCGCCTCACCACAGTTTCTCCTCTTGTCACCGTGAACCTCTCTCACTCCAAGAGTTTTCTCGGTCTCTCTCTCTAGCTTGTCACAGAAGCAGCCGGGCCGGGCCGGGCATCTTTAAGGAGATTTTATATTCAGAGTAGAGGTCTTCTTTTCACAAGTCTACCCGAACCACTGGGTCTGTCTATCTTTATGCGTGGTACCCGAGTGGATCCGAGTAGACCCGTGATCAGTGCTGATCACCAGAGAAATGCATGGTAGTGCTGTGTAACTACCGTGAGGATCAGATGACAAGAGCGGGAAATAAGGTGGAAAAAACAAGAAATTAGGGGAAAAACACGTGAATGTGTGTGTGTGTGTGTGTGTGTGTGTGTGTGTGTGTGTGTGTGTTTCCTAAGCACACAAAGTAAAGTAATAGAACAGCCAAACCAAGTAGTAAAGAATACGCAGACACGGCAAAGACTGGAGTTCAAAAAGGAATGAAAAAGAAATATACCTCTTTCAGAAGGTTTTGAAATATGCTTTTGTTTGACAGAGTCTGGAAGAGAAATGAGAGAAAGCGTGTGAAAGAAAAAGAGAAAAAGAGAGAGAGAGGGGAAGATGAGCACGGGAGAGAGAGCGAGACTCAGAGAAGCAGCAACTCCCTGGGCGACAGACACAGAGGAGGAGAGTAGCAGCAGAAAGTCAAACAGAATCTCACAGAGAAACACTAAGCAGAAGTAGAAAAGTGACTCTGCGATGGGGGGGGGGGGGGGGGGGGGGGGGCGCGGGGGGGGGGGGGGGGGGGGGGGGGCGGGCGCGGGGGGGGGGGGGGGGGGGGGGGGGGTGGGGGTGGGGGGGGG
>JAOPJH010000124.1:4673617-4688028 GCA_027122575.1 Merluccius polylepis | reverse complement strand
GCTCAAGTCTTAAGTGCTCTCAATATGTCTAATCGCCAACAAAAAATCCCATGATGCATTCTGATGTACGAGCCCTATTGTAGGTCAGACAATTAATAGAATAAGTTCATTGGGTGACGGATAGACCACTTTGCAAAATGTGTATTCTGAAAAGACTCTTGGGCCACCCCTAATGAATTAGTCTGGACACATCACTTACAGTTATATTATTTATTATATTGTTATATATTTGATGAATATGAATATCTTTATTTGTATATGCACATTCTATTTATTGTATTTATCATACAATTGAACATATGCACATGTTTCAATATGTTTATTGCCTTAGTGTAAATATCTATTTTCTATCTTGAGCAATTGAAACAATAACAATTTCCCCTGAATCGGATTGACTCCTCACCTCTCCTGGATGGAGTCGGCCTTCTCCAGGATCTTGTCTGCATTGCCGTTGCCGTCGCCGATGAGGCGGTGCCCAGCGTCCACCACGCCGTTGATCTTCTCCTCGCTGGCCTCCGTGGTCGTCAGGAAGTCCTCGTGTTTCTTGATGGCCTCTTCCGCACTCTGCAGGCTGCTGGGCATCTCCGTGTGGGACAGGACGTACTCCTACACACAGATAGTAAATGTTGATGCTAAGTATCATCTATAATATGTATGTGTAGAGTGTGTGTGGTTGGTAGCTGGTTTAAGCAGCCTCACCTGGCCCTAGTCAGACCGACTCTGGGGCTGGGTGGGGGCACTGTATACCTGTGGTGCATGAGCAGTCATGGCACCCAGGATACACCAGCCATCACCACACACACTCAGGAGAGAGCCACTGTCATAATGACAGAGTGTTCTTGCACCATCTTGCCACTTCCAATACATGGATATATTCTCCCAACAACAACCTGTGTCTTATGTCGGAGGGGCCCAGCAAAAGCCACTTATGTGGCGTGTGGCAGAGTTCTACTGCTACATTATTATTTGTACATACTCCTCCACACAGATAGTAATGTTGATAATAATAATTATTGTCTACTAATATGTATTAGTAATTAGTCTCATCTATCTGATAGGCTGTTACATGTTTATCTGTTTATCTACTTTATACGATAAGTAGGCATGATCAATCGTAAACAATAGGCTATCAATACAAAACAGAATGATCCCTTATTCGAGTAGCCTACTTTGACTAGTTTTGGCTGGTTTACCAAAGCCTAAAACACATCATAGTAAAGCATTGGGCATGCGCTGCCCAATCTTTCACTACAGTTCTACATTGGACATGATAAGAATAGGAAAAATGTATCAGATATTTTGCTGATGTATGAACTGCCGAACTACAAATGTCCCCGTTTCTCATTTCAGAAATGAAACTATGAGTGGGCTGATTCTGGCAGTGCTGATAGATCTAGGTCTGTGACCTACTTGCTGCGCCTCGATCTGGTTTCCTGACTAATATCGGCGCGATGAGTGGGAAATGGAGGCAGGGGGACTCCAGGGGTAATTAGCAAGTGGGATATGATTGTACAAAAATGTGAAGGAGGAGGCACAGTGGGACCGTGGCGGAGGAAGGGAGGTAATTGGTTTTCCTTATCCAGTTTATGACAGGGAGGCTGTTCATAGTCTACCGAAGCTGACAGGACTCACATATTTGTAAGGTCAAACCAGAAGCTTCTTCCCAAGATTGTGGGAAATGTTGGGGTTAAGGTTCAAATGAACTGGTGTACTGCCATGATTGTTTAGTTTTTTTGTTGGCAACGTTGTTCTTCTCCAGACTGTTGATTTCTTAACTTCAACCTAGAAACGTCTTCCCAAGAATGTAGGAAATGTTGGGGTTGCAGTTTAAAAGATCTGGTTTACAACCAGGATTGGGGTTTTTTGGGGGGCAATTTGGGATTACAAGAATCACTTTGTAACTTTGTATTACTTTGATTTAAAGTCCCCCTCCACTCAAAAATGTGTTTTTCTTATGTTTATGTCCCCTAAAATGTCTGACCTCGACTATACTGACTTGTATCTGTGCAGTGTGTCACTAGAGAGGGTTTTTTTTACATTCCTCTACTGAAGGGGGAGATGTCTGTGCACTCCCCGAAATTTTAAATTCAAACATATTCTGGGCAAGCTTGATTTGGTACGTCACTAACACTAAAGCCAATAGCCGAGACCTCCAGCGCACAGTGTGATTCCGTCAGAGTGGACATGTCATACAATAGCTTTATGCTAAAGCTAACTCTCGCTCTCACTCTTTGATTAGACATCTGGTATATAATTCCGTAATGACAATGTGAACACGGTTTCCGCTAGCCATCTTGACACGCACTGCTCTCTTTCAACCTAGCGCAAGCAGCGGTGGTGGGTGGGATGTGAGGCCTGTAATATTTGCATATCATGAATATTCATAGATCCAGAATTTCTCAATGAGGGAGAACAGTAGATGTGCTTCCAGCCCCATATTATCGTTTGTTTGTTTTTTCTTCTACTTTTTATGTTGGAGAACCATGTTGAAACAAATATTAATCATAGCAGAGTATTTTCACACTTCAAAACATGCCTAGAGGGGTACTTTAATCCGCTAGCCAAATGACATCAGCCATTAGGCTTGACACCAGGCGGTTATACTGGGAGCAAGGTTTACCCTGGAGGATGCCTCGTCACTTGTTACACAATACTTTTAAACACAGCAGACACTTTTCCAAAGTACTCCAGCATGTGATTCAGTTTTTTTTAGCACCACATTGTTCTTCACATGGATCATACGTAACGCTCTGTAAACTGCGCAAACTCAGGTTTCAAATGCAGCATATGCGTTCCCCCTCCCCCCCCAGGCGTACTGCGGGCGTGCGTATCGGGTTCCTACCTGGCTGTTGAGGAAAGCCTCAGCCTGCTTGGCGTCTCGGAGGAATGTCTGGAAGTCGAAGGCCTGGGCCAGGACGCTGTGGCGGTTCTCCCACATGCGGCGCAGCTCGTGCCAGCCCGTGTCCAGCGCCTGCAGCCTCTGGGCCAGAAACATGTACTGAGCGTCCGTCTGTCCCCGGGTCACCTCCTCGCCCACGTCTCGCATCTTCTCGTAGTCCTCCTTGTAGTTGTCCACCTCGTTCTTGATGCTCTCATGCTGCGCCAGCAGGCTCTCCGACTCGGCCAGAGAGGTGGGGATGTCCTCGGAGGCCACGGCCGTCTGCGTGCGGGACAGCCAGGACTGGAAGTCGTCCAGGTCGCGCAGGAAGCCCTGCAGCTTGCTGGCCTCGCCCAGGGACTCCTCGCGGAGCTTCATGGTGGCGTTGAGCTCCTCCCACACCTCCTGGATCCCGGCCAGGCGCGCGTGGATCTCCTCCGCCTGGTCCGGGTGCTCCTCCGCCAGCTTCTCCGCCTCTGTCCTCAGGTCATTCAGCTTGCCCTGGAAGTAGGTCAAAAAATACATGTGTTCCAAAGACATGCAAAACTAGAACTTTCCACAACACTTGCTATAGAAATATAATTAAAATATAAATATACATTTAAAGAATTTGAAGAATTTAAAGGTCTCTCTCTCTCTCAATACCTGAATGGCCTCCAGGTCTCTCTCCATGCCAGTGAGCTTGCGCTGCAGGGCCATCACCCCAGCCAGGTCGTTCCCCAGGCTCTGGGTGGACTCGATCACCTTGGTCTTCTCCTTCATCCAGCTCTGGATCTCGTTGCACTCCAGGTGGTAGTTCTGGATGTTGAGGGCCGACTCCAGGGCCTGCTTCTTCTGGTTGGCCAGCTGCTGGAACTCCTTCCACCTGGAAGAGAGAGGGGGTCAAAGTGTTATTCATTGATCAAACAGTATAACACAGGGTCATTCTGGACAGTGAAAGTCCAATGGAAGTTCGGACCTGTTGTTGAGCTGGTCTTGGGTCTGGTGGATCTGGTCCTTGTCACGGTTCTCAGAGCCCAGCAGCTGCTGGTTCACCTGGTTCACATCGGTGACCCTCACCCCCAGGTTGTTCATTTCTGGCTCCAGCGTCTCAAACCTGCAGCCAGGACCACACCGTTATAGATATGATTCATATTATGTGGTCTTCCTTATCCATTATGCACTCGAGCATTCAGTCAAAACTGTGTTCACAGAATGGGATATATTTAAGTATTCAGGGTTTATTTATTTCATATTTACCTCCTTACTAGAACAGACAACTGCGTCCTCCATATCTACTGAAACCCAACCCACCTCCTCCTCCCTCCCTGCCCCTCTCCTTCTGTCTCCCTCCCTCCCTCTCTCCCTGCCCCCATCTCCCCCCCTCTTCTCCCTCCATCTCTCCGGCCCCCAATCCCTCTCCCCCCCTCTCCCTCACCCTCACCTCTGCTGCACCACCTCCAGGTCCTCCAGCTTGGTGGGGATGTCCATGTTGTGGAGCCACTGCTCCTTCTCCTCCACCCACTGCAGGCAGGCGCCCGACTCGCTGAACATGCGGTAGAGCGACAGCGCCCCTTCCAGAGCCTGGCGGCGCGCGGCTGACAGGGTCTCCAGCTCCGCATAGCGCTGCTCGATGCTGGGCACACGGCCGTCCACCTGTAGGGGGGACATGGTGGGGTGGTGGGTGTGCGTTATGAGTTAAGTGATCAGGGATCGATAGTTTAAGCAATAAGCCATGAGAGGCACTGGTTCACTGTGATTTTAGAACAGCTAGGGGGCTTACTATAGATTATTACAGATCTCTGATGACTAGATCAGTCTACCAGGGTACCCAGTGGACTGTACCAACTGGTAGGCTTATCTATCGATCGCTCATCTGGCTGGACACTCCCACTTGTGATGTCACTAGAGGGTAGTTACATGACAATTTTGAAATGGCTTCTCATGGCTAATCACACTCACACCTGGTGGTAAAATATAGGCCCTTTAATATGAAAACAAGCTAAATTTTCTGGGCTCATCAACATTTTAATGGAATGACTTTGAGACAAACTTGAACGCTGATAGGAGACCCTGTACCTGGGGGTGTTGAGCGTAGGCTTCGGGGAGGGACAGCACCTGCTCCTGTAGCGACTCGATGACGGGCCGGTGGCTCTGGATCTCCTCCTCCACCTCACGCTGCTTGCGGGCCAGCGTCTGGGTGGAGAACTCGTCGTGGCCCAGCTCCTGGCTGGACACCTGTCTCAGAGTGTCGCCCAGCCATGCATCCATGTCGCTGGCATCCGTCTGGAACTGGTGCAGCGCCACCGACTCCTTCAGCCTCTGCTCCCTCAACTGGGAGGTCTGAGGGGAGGAAAGGAGGAGGTGTTATGGTATATGCTAGATCAGTCAGCCAGCCTACCCAGTGGACTTTACCAACTGGTAGGCTGATCTATCATCACACATCTGTGTGGACACTCCCACTTGTGATGTCACTAATTTTAAAACTGCTCGTCATGGCTTACCCCACTCACTCATAGGGGCCCTCTAAAAGGGCTCTTTTAACATTTCTTAGGTTCTCAGTGTCTTAGTTTAACACCCCTAAATCTCACCTCCTCCAGGTGGGTCCACTGTTCCCTGATGTCCCCAATCCTCTCTGTGACCTCGGGCGCCCCCACATGCCCCTCCTGCACCAGGGCCTCGCCGGTCGCGATGCTGGTCCCCAGGGGCCCGTAGCGCGCCGCCATCTCATCCCGGAACGCCTCGTGCTTGCTGAGCAAGTGCAGCGCCGAGGTAAGGTCGCGGCCGCAGTCCGCCACCGACAGGATCTGCTCCTGCTCACGGATCCAGGCGCCCTCCTCGCCTAGCTCCCACAGAAACTGCCAGAGACGCCTCGAGTCCTCCAGGCGGTCACGGCGCTCCACGGCCAGCTGGCCCAGCTCCTCGTAGGCCCGGCCCAGCAGGTCCACCCGCTCCACCACCAGCGCCGGCTCACACGGCTTGTAGGCTGTGGGGGCCCGGGGGTGGATTACAGTCAGGTAGGAAGTGGACAAGGAAACAGTTTATATAAGGAGAGGGGTTAAGCCAGGGTCCAAAATGAACACCTGCCACCGCCCAGCCAATGGCTGATAGAGTTGACCATTTGGCCAGAAGATGTTTCCAGGTAATTTTGGACCCTGGGTTAAGCTGCTTTCATAACAGTTTCACAGTGAGTACATGAGACCAGTTTCACAAAAAGTGGTCGCTGCGTTATTTTTTCGACACAGTACTGGGTGCTCCTGCACACAAATGGAAGTGCACACAATTGTAAAAACAAAATGTCCTACCTCTGGTTGACATAGTAGCAGCAGACAAGCTTTTAGCTTACAATGCAGCCATAACTAACATAATTCAACTCCAAATCCACATTTAAACAAATGTTCTACAAATCGCAAGACAAACATGGCCATTGTACTTATGTAAAGTTGTTGTGAGCTCCGACAGCAAGAATTTCATTACTGGTCATGATGTTACATTGCTTACTAATTTTCGCGTCACATTCAGTGAGGACACGGTGTTACGATGTCAGGGACTCACGCTGGTCATAGGAGGTGAAGCGCTGGGCAGCCCCCTGTACCGCCTTGATCCTCTCGGCCTGTGCGGAAATGTCAGCCTCCACCAGGGTGTGGGTCTGGAGCAGGTCCAGCACGTCGTGCAGATGCTTCCCGCTGTCCTGGGACTGCAGCCGGCCCTGAGGGGAACACACACCACCAGACACGACCAGGGGGTGGAGAATTGGTTTGAGTACAAGTATTATCAGTGGAAAACTCCAGTATAGTACTGATGTTCCAAGTATTGTTGTTTTACTGGGCAATGTCATATTCATGTTTATAAATGGAGTCTTAAATGTGTCTATAAAATGTTTTAAAGATGCTATTAAATGTGTCGATAAAAACTCTATAAAATGTGTTTCGTACGGAAGCCTTGAAAGGCAACATAAAAAAAACAAAAAGAAAATGAAAACAAGTTGTCAAGAGACATTGCGAGAGTAATAAAGAAAGAGGGAGAACAAGATAGAGCGAGAGAGGGGTGGACTCAGGGAGACTGAGAGCAAAGTGGGCGTGGCCTAACTCCCTTACCTTCATGTCCCCCATCCAGTCCATGATGTAGCGCATCTCCTGCATAAGGCGCTGCAGGGCTCGGTGGGCATTGAGGCGTTCCCGCCGCGCCGCAAGCAGCTCCTTCAGGTACTCCCAGAGACGCAGCACGTTGTCGCGCCGCGCTGCCACGCGCCTTACGTCATGGTAGCGCTCGGCCTCCAGCTCCCTCGCCACCGCCTCCACCGCCGCCACGCGCTCTCCGTACGCCCCAATGTCCGTCTCGATGGCCTCGTGCTTCCGCGTAGCCGCCTCCACCGCACCCAGGTCCGTGCCGAAGTTGTCCTGGCGACGGGACGGGAGAGGCGGGAGGTTAAGGTTAAAACTCAGGGTTCTTCTGTAAATGGTTTAGTTTCTCCTTTGGCTTTTCACTGGGTCAGGCTTGTTTTGATTCTGGTGTAAGGTTGCAAAAAGTGTGTGCTCATAATTGTGTATGTGTGTGTGTGTATGTGTACCTGGGACACCAGCCTCTGGTTCTCACTGAGCCAGGTCTCTCTCATGGCCGCTTTGCGGTCGAAGCGAGCCGCAAGCATCTCCAGCTTCTCCTGGCGAATCAGCTCGTTCCTCAGCGCCAGCTCGCGCTCATGCTCCGCCTTCTCCAGACGCTCCCATGCCTGTTAACCAATAACAACACCAGACAGGTTGACATCATCATCCTGAGACTCGGATGCCGCATCAATACTATATATGAATCAATACTATATAAATATTAAAACTATATATATATAAATCAATACTATAAATGTGTGTGTTTATTTTGTTTATTAAGTTTTTCTAGGTAGTCAGTAACCGTTTTAGTAACCGTTTTATAAAAGCAATAAGCCACTTGAGGCCGTGCCTAATAACGGCCCCTAGCTGTTCTAAAATCACTGTAAATCATGGCCTCAAGTGGCTTACTGCTTGATTCCATTGGCTGACCCGTACCTTGTTGATGTCAGAGATGAGCTTCCCCTCGCGAGGCATGTACACCTTCTGGTTGTTGGCTCTCATTTTGCTCTGGATGGTGAAGAGCAGAACCTCCAGGTTTCCCTTCTCTGTGAATCTGCAGGCAACATGCCAACATATGTTTGTTTTAGTGTGTTGCTTGGTGCCACCCCACCTGACAGCAACCAGCTTGCTCACCAGCCAGCACCTCATCACCATGGACAATACTAATCTTTCATTTTTTAAATTTTAATTAAAATGTTTATCTGTCTTTACCATCCCTGGAAGAAGGGATCCCCCACTCTGTGTTCGAGTTTTTTCTTGCCCTTTGGGCAGCTACTCATTTATTTATTTAGGATTTATTTGGCAGGGACAGTACACATCAATCAACATTTTAGCTCATACTTCAATGTAAATGAGTCAGAGTTAGCCAAGAGGGTAATTTACATCTGTAGTCCCCCGCTAGGGTTAGGGGATGTCATAATTATATGGCCTGTAAAGCCCTTTGAGACTGTAACTGTGATTAAGGGCTATACAAATAAAACTGACTTGACATTGAATAATACTCCAGACAACAAACACATCAGATGTAAGATTGATTAATACTCCTTGTTCATAAGATGGAGGGCTAGTTTTTGTACTTTTCACTAGAAGCTAAGCTAAATGCAATTATTATCATATCCAATTTTGTGATCATGAATATGAGGAGAAGATATTCCCTAATTGAAATACAATAGAAATGTCACACCATATACAAATAAATCTTTACGTTCGGAGTTTCCAAAATGAAAACACCACCGTATACGTTGACTAGAACTACGGATGCCCGAAGGAGGTTCGGATATTATGGCTCTTTGCTGAATACAACAAATATATGCAGCAGCAATTTATGCTTCTTCTCAACAAACACTTTTGCAATTATTTCATTCATCCATTAACGATGATGGCCGATATGTGTGATGTTGTTTCTGACAAGTCGGATGTTTCTGAAATTTCCGACCTGGACAACCGCCCGATTTTTTTTTTTTGTCAGTTGTCTTGAACGTGATATAAGACTCACTTGGGTGGTTTCTCGACGGTGCGGTAGGAGTTGAAGGCCTGCAGCTGGTTCTGGACTCCGTTGAGGGAGTTAGCCAGCTGCCGGTCGTTCAGCGTGTGGATGGTCTGCTCGATCCACTGCAGCAGCTCCGACGCCAGGGTCTCGTACTTGTCGATCAGCTGGTCCGCCTCAATGGCATAGTCCAGCACCTGCAGGTGGGGGAGAGCGAGAGTGTCACTTTAAAGGGAAGTCACATAAATGGAGCTCCGACTTTTTTGTGTAGGTTTTAGCATATGGTTTTAGCATATTCTTATTTTAATGTTTTATCTCTTTTTAATTACGCAACTGTCCTGTATTTCTGCTGTTACACCCACATTTCCCAACGGCAGGGATTAATGTAGTACATATCTCAATGAGCTTTGTCTTTGTTATTGTCTGTCTGCCTGTCACAGGTACTTTCTACACAAATGAATTGCCTCATGGGAAAACGAAGGTCTTTGAATTTAATGCGTGTGATGATGAATAGACAACAGGAATAGGAAGACAAGATGGCCGCCTGGGAGCTGTCTGACCTTGCCGATCCTCTTTCCCTCTACGGCCAGAGCCTTCATCTTGGAGAAGTAGTGGTAGTAGGTAGCCACATACGTTATTATGGACTTCTCATCTGGCTGGTCCACGTTCACATCTGGAGGGAGAGAGAGGAAGAGACAGAGAGAGAGAGACAGAGACAGAGAGAGACAGAGAGAGACAAAGTGGGGTACATATACTATTCATTAGCATGCATACATACATATGAAACAGATATGACTTTTTCAGATTGCATGCATGGAATGCGATCTTTTCAACACAGATTTGTGGTCACTTTCAGATGTGATTCCAGATCTGATACATATTTGATCCTGAGCATCACCACAAAGTGAACAGCCAGAGTTAAATTCAAAAATTTAAATTCCAAGGGCTGTAATGTAAACACAGCTTTAGGTTCAAAATCTGCCTTTTCACAGGGAGGATGTCCATTTATGGTCACTAGATGTGACCACATATGGACATCCTCCCTGTGATCTCACCGGGTGACGAGCTGCAACACAGTCTAAGCTGTAATCAACTCCTGTAATCTGCTCTAGACAAATACACACACACACACACACAGTGTGGGTCTAAGAGTGACCCTGTGACACCCCCGAGGGACTAGACCAAATCACCTTCTGGGTCTAGCAGCTTGGTGAGCCCCAGCTCCTTCTCCGCCACATTAAAAGCGTTCTGGAGGTTGTGGTGGGCATTCGACCTCTTCAGGGTGTCAAACTCAATCAGGTCAGATCTGAGGAGAGGAAACAAGGGGAGGGGAGGAGAGAGGAGAGAGGAGAGAGGGTTTAAGCTTAATCAGACAGGAAAGGCGGGAAGGAACCAGCAACTCAGAAGAACAACAACTGTGAGTCAATCACTCACTAATTAATATCACAGCTTTCATAATTAGTTTTAAGCATTTTAACATTTATTTGTCAGTTGTGCTCTATGTTTTGTTTATTTATGTATTTATTTAATGTACTCATGTTTAATTTATTCATATATTTGATTTGATCCATTATTCAATTGTAATGTTTTGTACTTGTATGTATATGTGGGAATAACGCACGGGGGAAGAAAGCAAAGTATTCCACTGCACTACGTTCAACATCTAAAACATCTCCAGTGTTGAATCTCAATGGGGGTAGTAATGGTTGTCAGATGTGGGCTGTAACAACCAGAGGGAGGCTGCTGCTGTGTCCGGTCCGCCTCTCTCTGGGATGGTTCAATTAGTGGTGCTGATGTCAGACGTTGGCGTTGGTGGAACCGTCTCAAACATGGAGCCATGTGAGGGGTTAGATGAGCAGGTTGATTCTGTAATGGTGTGTTGTTAATGGTGGGTTGTTTACAACAAGGTGAGTGCACCAAGTTAATTCGATTTTTTATAACCCAATTAAAATGCTGCTTTTTTCAGTTAATCATGAATAGTTTTATCGGAAGTGACAGGTAGGGGATAGGGTATCTTGCTCTAGGATCCCTTCGGCCAGGCTACGGATACAGGGGATCGAACCCAGTCGTTTTTGGCCAGAAATCTACCAACTAATGTATCTCAAATGGGGGTACGCATACCCCTAGGGGTACTTTGAAGGATTGTAGGGGGTACCAATATAAATATTAAGTGTATCTGAATATACTAACGTACATATGTTTTTGTGTTGGGGTACTTGGCTGAAAAAATATCTTGGGAGGGGTTAGATTAGTAAAACCAAAAATGCTCCACTGTAATGAATCATTATGGATTTGTCATTCATTTCACTCCAGACTAAGTCAGGGTGGTATCAACTTGAACAGAAAGCATAATGCTTTAACAGTTAGGACAAAAGCTGTCCTCTGAAAAGACAACACAGTCCCGTCTATCATTATCTCCTCCGCTCTGCTTTGAATAGGATCTGAACATGTAAATGGGGGTTGTTTCCTCCCTAACCGACGAGGTCACTTATTTGACTAAGAGGAAATGAGGCGATGAAAGTCTAGAAATGACAGCACTGCTATACACAGCAGGGGGCACCACTGAGCTTCCCAGCATGGCTCTGCATTATGAATAAAACTAAGTAGGTTATTTTTTCTGTGATCTAGGTCGACATACACCCCGTTTTACTTTCTTGTTTTAGCCAAACTGCAGGCAGTTAAAATGAAGGGAGGAGGAGAAGATGGAGGAGGAGGACGACGACGATGACGACGACGACGACGACGAGAAGGAGGAGGAGAAGAGCTAAATAGAATGGGAATACAAGCTGCTTAGCGATTTGTGTGGTCGTCCTGATCATCCTCGTACAAATACTGAAGCCAGGATATGAATAAAATATTGATATACTCGTCCTTTTAGCCTTTTCTTCTTATTTGTAGATTTGTATGTTTGTTGTATGTTATCCCTGAATGTATACGCTGACACGTGCATCAACATAAATTCCTTGTAGATTTGTACCTTGGCGAATAAAGTTCTGAATCCGACTCTCTCTCCATCACATATGTAAAAACACTCCCATTTGAAAAACTATTTTTAGAAAATCAAATCCATGAATAAATTATAAATTTATAAATATTTGATTCTATTTGTGTTACACTATTATCTCCCTTATCCCAGGGACACAGAGTGTGTGGGGGGGGGGTGTGTCGGTAGCGGTTGGTGACGGTGTAGACAGTAGCGGCAGGTAACGTGTGTGGAATGTGAAACAGTCAGTGACCTGTGTTTGTGCACGATGGCATTGAATGCCAGGCCGTCCCTCCAGCTTGTGGTGAAGTTGTGTACGTTGACATTAGAGTATCTGCGAAGGGCGGGGAAAAAGAAAACACACACACACACACACTTATTAATCATAAACTCCTCATGGCAGGATTTTAAACTATAACTGCTTCAATAACCTCCAGAAAGGTTGGAGATTGTTGAAGCGGTTACAGTTAGTCTACATTATACATTAACATTTATTCTCTGTGGAAACTCCTATTTACTACTTAGCATAGTCTTTTATGGAAAGGGACATACAGTGAATTCAGATATAAGTCATTAAGGAGCAGGTAGGGTAGTTAAACATCTTGTGCTCTCCTGCTGGGAATGGGGAGGATCAAACCCAGGACCTTTCGGCTGGGTGTCGAACACCCTAACCACTACCCTCTCCCTCCCTGGTTCCTCACCCAGCCGTCTTCATCTGGCACCAGAGCAGCAGTGCATCTTTAGCAGATTTCTTCTCCTTGTTGTCCTCCGTCTCCACGCTGATGTCCTGGATCTGTGGACAGATGTCAGGACATGAAAACCCTGCTCACGACATATCAACTGTTCACCACATGCTAATGCAGCGTAGGGACATGCTTAACCTGTTTCGACCTTACTCATGATGCAGTGTTGGCCCCTTAGTTGGCCCCGTGCAATTTAGGCTTTGCATGAAAAATCTATTTGCATCACTATCTGGTCAATACAATGTACTGACCAAAGTACAATGCCGCGTGTATTCGCTTTAACTTGTATTATTGTATTATTGTATTTATTATTGTACTATTTTTGTCATGTGATACACTTTTTTTCAAAGTGACTTACAGGGAATTAATTTAGGTACAGGTCATTAATGAGCAGGCACGGGTTAGTGCATCTTGCTCAAGGATACCTACAGCTTGACGACAGACATCTTCCCTATCCTGTTTATCATTTGTGAACTTATTTTATTACATATTTATTTTGTTTGACTTATATTTCAATGAGTTCAAAGAAACCATAAATCGAACATGTACGGAACATGTAATCTAAGAATCTCGACCCCACTAAAAAGCCGCAGTCAGCACACTTCTCTTCTCGCCTGGGGAAAGAGTGGGCGTCATGCCGAGACCTGATTGGTTCTTTCAATAGGGGGAGTGGTTTGGCTAACGGCACACCAGGTGGTTCTAAACGAGGGGCAGGTGTTAACTGACTGACACTGTGTGTGTGTGCTGACTGACGCTACCTGGAAGCAGGGCCAAAATCTTCTACCCCGATATAGGTCATTTAATATCTCGATAACAATATATATCACCATATAGCATGATTTCTGGTAAATAAATAAATAAATTGTCTACATAAAATAACCACATGGTAAAGCCTATTTTTGTATGAGTGAATTTAATACTTGACAAATGAAATGACAAGTAAAGTTTACTGTAATGCAGCCTTTAAAAAAAGGAAATGCCAACACTTATGCCATATCACCATAAGACAATATGGATATAATGTTGATATATTGCCCAACCCTACCTGGAAGCGCAGGATGATGGTCCAGATAAGGCCCAGGGTGAGGCGGTGGTTGCCGTCGACGATGTCGTGGGAGCCCATGTTCTCCAGGTGGACCTTCTGCTCCTTGAGGAACTGCAGCGCCTTGTCCACGTTCTCCAGGCAGTGGATACGCATGCGGCCCTTAGTGGGCTTGGGCTGCAGAGAGGAGGAGGAGGAGGAGTTTAGTCAGTTACTATTTAGTCATTTAGCAGATGCAACTTAGTGATTTCAGTTACATGTTAATAGAGAAGGGGCATCTTCCTCGAGGACGCCTACAGGTTAGGCTGCGGACATTAGGGATCCAACCCAGCACCTTTCAGCCACTAAACCAGTGTTTCTCAAAGTGTGTGGCGCGCCCCTCTGGGGGGGCGCCCCGGGTGACTCGCGCCCCGAAAAGGGGGGGGGACTAATATTTGGACATCAGAATTTTTTTCCGCGGCACAAAACTAGGATAAAGAAATCCAGGATAATTGTGTAAGCGCGGCTTGAACTAGTCTGCTCGGCGCATCCTGGCTTAATCGGTTGCACGTTTGCCGAGCCAGGATAAAAAGGCGCGGCTATGTCAAGTCGGATGAAGATAGCTGGGATAAGCGGCATGCTTGAATAGACCTCGCGATCGCTCACAGAATCACCGATCGGAACATGGATAAAAGTCGCGTTTCATACGTCACGGCC
>JAOPJH010000124.1:4660249-4673517 GCA_027122575.1 Merluccius polylepis | reverse complement strand
CCCCAAAACCCTCAATACAACTACACCCAACTATACCCACCACAAACAAAACACACACAACAATACACACACACACCCACACACACACACACACACACACACACATACACACACACACACACCCTTCCTGGCAAATTATGTAACTATTTGTTCTGATTACACAAACAATCCCCTCTGGATCAATAGGTGAAAGGCTGTCATGTTTTTTTTTATTGAGCAATGGAAACGGTCAATGTTCTAAAAGAACTTTGACATGTCATTTGGCTAATTTGCATGCCTTGCATGGCTGTTTTTATTTAATTATTTTAGGACCCTTCTTGAAAGAAAAGTATTTGATTTAATTAAGGCATGATCATGGGAAGACACATGGGATCATTAACCAAGTGTCTTCAAGGTGACAATGGTGACATGATTCTCATAGGGAAAGTTTCACATCATGGGCCGTAACAACAAAGGAATCAAACAGGTGAGGGGAGTAACCATCATGGAAAGTTTTGGATTGGATTTGGCTAGGTTAATTTGCAATACACTATGGGGGGAAGTGGACTACAGTGGCAATGCGAATGCTAACTAACTTAAGACCTTTCAATTGGAGAGAGGAAGGGAGCTACTAGGTACAGAGAGACTTTATACAAAGGTTTATTTAATTAACTATATATTATATAGAGCTTATATATTGTATGTGGTGTATAGGTCATATATTCCACATATTCTAAATAAGATATTTTGCAACACTCTTAATACATACCTGGTTAATACAAACCACAAAGTTGGGACAGCTCAGTAACAATTGAAAGGCAAGACTATCTGCAATAGTGTAGAATACAAAGCGCAATAAAATGAACAGTACAAACTCAATAATTATGACAATATATGTAGGCTAAAGCATATTATTAAGTCATTTTAGGCCTACTTTAAACTATTAAAACATTATAGTATAGGTAACTACTAAATAAAACATACACATACACATACCAGACCAGACACTTAGAATAGGTTAAGTATTGTCAGATGCATCCTCACACCTGAATGCAGGTCAGCTGTCAATATGTCTGTGGCTCTCAATGACCTTGTTTTTTATACTGTCTTACTCTATACTCCCGCACGCACACATGCGCGCACGCACGCACACATGCACGCACGCACACATGCACGCACGCACACATGCACGCACGCACACATGCACGCACGCACACATGCACACACACCTGGCAAATTATGTAACTATTTGTTCTGATTACACAAAAAATCCCCTCTGGATCAAAAGGTGAAGGGTGTCATGTTTTTTTTATTGAGCAATGGAAATGGTGATAGAAAGTCTAAAACATTGACATGTCATTTGGCTAATTTTTTCTCCACAAACTTATAACTGACAATATTTGTTATCATGTTTCAGAATTGGACCCAAATGCAGACACAGACGAAGATGTAGAATGTGAACAAAAAAGTATTTAAGAACTTCGGCACAAAAACATCAGTTCAAAAGAACTGGCATAAACTAACAAAATAAACTAACTGGGCACTTGCAACATACAGGTAGAATACAGCAGAGAGACTAATTACACTTGACAATCATACAAGAGACAAACAAACTGACTTAAATACCCACATGCACACCCAGGTGAAGGCAGTCAACTAATAGACAGGAAGTTAAACTTGCCAGTGTGTTTTTAACAAACATTTAAGGTTTATGTACTTTCCTTTTCATGTGGTTTTTATTATGTTCGATTTTCTGTCCGATGCATTAACTGATCAACTTGGTGGTTGGGTGTAGTAATGGAGTAATGCGTTACTAACTATATTTTGGTAATATTATTACAGTTACTGAGTCCGGTGTTACAATCCAAGCTGTCGCACAGGCGGAGGTTTCGAAAAAACAACCCAGGCGCAACAGCCGTAAATAAGGAGGAGAAGAAGACGGTTTTAAATCAACAGAAAAAGAAGACGGTTTAGAAGAAGGCAACAACAACAACTGATAATTCCACGTTTTCTAAGTGGTTATACTTGCACTATTTGTCGATAGACTTTTCAGTGTAGGAGGATTCACCCCAAAGCGGAACCGGTGATGAACGCTTTCAGCGGATTCTCCTGTTGCGCTATAACACATACTGTAGTGTTATGGAGTAGTTCTGGAGAGCCAAGGCTAAACCCTTTTAGTTGTGTTCATTATTATCAGCTTTTTTTCGGCTGTATATTTTGTCTATTTAGACTTTGTTTGGTCCTAACCAAAATTGTAATAGTCTCTAAGTTCCTTGTAAAGTCTCTGCGGGACAGAAATGAGCCATATTTTGAAATGTTGAATGTGATTCATTATTTCTGCTGTTCTCAGGCTCTTTTTTATTACTGCTATTTCAGGACAGGATATATGCTCAGGTTCTAAAATACTTAATTACAAAACATGCCCTGTCTGGTGGCTGTTAGACCTCATTCTTAAAGTGCACTTTGATTTTATTATTGAAATAGTATAAACTATTAACATGTTTAATTTCATGGAAATTTTACTTTTTTGTTAAATCTTTGTGTGGCCGCACATTGACCTGCCTTTTTGGACTTTGGACCTTCCCCTTTGCCTGCTCCTACTGGATTTGTTTGCTACATAGATTGACTACCTGGTTTGACCTCTGCTTGTTATCAAACACTGTTTCTTCACCTGAACTGTTTTCTGCAACCGGTATTGCACAAAACTAGGATGAATAAATCCAGGATAATTGAGCAGGCGCGGCTTGAACTAGTCTGCTCAGCGCATCCTGGTTTAATCGGTTGCATGATTGCCGATCCAGGATAAAAAGGCGCGGCTAAATCAAGTCGGATGAAGATAGCTGGGATAAGCGGCATGCTTGAATAGACCTCGCGATCGCTCGCAGAATCACCGATCGGAACATGGATAAAAGTCGCGTTTCATACGGCCGCTGAACAGCTCCTGATTGGATACCCGACCCAAGCCCGACGGGACCCGACGGGCCAAATCGTCTGCACGATTTGAAATGTGAAATTTAAAACAGCTTATTATGCATGGTAGCCAATGGGCCTGTTTCACATGTTGCAAAGGTTCGATTGTGTGATTAAAATACATTTTATAAATAGGACATAAGCATGTTGCGCTCATCTGTTTGTTGACATTTCCAAATGCGCTGCAGTTGTGTAATAATTCATGATTTTGATCCGAATAAAGTAGAAGCTAATGAACTTGGTTTGACCTTAGTGGATAACATCAAAATAAAGGGGAAGGAAAAAAGGCAGAGGCAGATGACAGATGGGGCAACAGCAGAACATCATGCTGTGAGATGTGAGCCATGTGTAATGTGAGTGATCTTATGAGAGTGTGTGTGTGTGAGTGAGTTTGAGAGTGTTTGAGTGAGTTTGTGTATGAATGAGTGAGTGTGTATTTGAGAGTGAGAGAGTGAGCTAATGAGATAGTGTGTGAGTGAGTTTGTGTATGAGTGAGTCAGTGAGTGTGTGCGTGCGTGTCTCTGCGTGCCTGAGTTTGTGTATGTGTGTCATGTGTCAATCGTGTGTGTGGGTGATGTGGCGGTCACGCTAGGTAGGCAGAGTCACAGCTACGGCAGCCGCGTGAGCTTGTTGCTGCCGTGTGAGCTTGTGAGCTTATCCCGGTGTTGTGGGCGGCAGGATACTGACCAGCTGCTCCCCAGAGAGGACCTCCAGCAGGCGGATGAGCATGCGTCCATCGCGCAGGTCCGTGTACAGGTCCCCGATGCGACAGGTGACGCGGCCCAAGTGAGAGTTCACCCACTTGGTAAAGGTCTTCTTCTGCACGGCCTCTCGCTCATCTGCAACGAAACACAAACAGGAAGAGGAGGATTCATTAAGCTGCTCCGCAGTAAAACCCCAGCACCGAGGACTGTTGCAGTCTTGATTAAAGTTGTTAAAAACATTAATAAAGGGCGTTTTGTAATTTCCTGGTGGTAGACGGTAATCGCTACGCGCGGTAATTGCATTTGTTTGGCAGGTTAGCTGGGCCGTTAACTGGCCACTTGGCACGCAGAGAAGACAAGGCTTTAGGAGGAGACTTTACACCGCTAAGGCCCCGGGTCTGCTTTTCTGCAAGCAGGGACCTGGGTCCTTTGCGTTGCTGAATCAACTAGAGGTAGGGACAAAAAATAAAAAAATAGATTCACCATCGATTCTTTTTTAAACACTATTTTAATAGTTTTCACATTAAATGCATACAAGATGCACACTAAATCACTAGAAGCATGTAACCTTCCCTTAAACCCTCCCAGTATAGCAATGAGGCTGCTGAGATAAAAGTCAGAAAGACTGACATGTGATGTGATGACAAATATGCCTTATGATAAACAGTCTCTAGAAGTGTATGATTCACCTTTTTCCCATGGTCTAGTGTTAAAAAAGTCGCAGTTAACAAAAATCGCAATAAATCGTAATACAAATCACGATACTTAGATATAGAACTTAATATACTTAAAAATAGCTATACACATCGAATCGGCACCCAAATATTGTGATTATATCGAATCGGGAGCTAAGCATATCGTCCCAGCGCTAGTGTCAACATTATGCTTCAAGAGTCAAGGGAAAATGGAAGGCGTCGTCCAAGCAGAACCAGAATGTTCAAGTTTAAGCATTAAGCTTTGAGAAACAGAATCGCACTCAAGTTGAAGTGAGCACGTTTAGCACGGCTAAACAGAATGACCGTTACGTTTAAGCGAGTGTGTTTGGCTCCACTAAACAGAATGCCACTTACGTTGAAACACAAGAGTTTAGCTCAGACAAACAGAACCACATCTAAGTTCAAGCGGTGAGTTAAGGTCAGCCAAACTCAGCCACACACTTAAGCCCAAGCAATGAGTTTAGCACGGCCAAACAGAATTACACTTCAGTTGAAGCAGTGAGTTTCGCTCGGCCAAACAGAACAACACTTGAGTTTAGGCAGTCGCTTTATAGGATATATTTTTTATAGGAACCGGGGCCTATAAACAAGATTCTTATAAAAGAAGCCGTAGCAGCAGCAGCTCAGACATATGGAGCAGGGGAGTAAGACGCTAATCCTGCTCCGCCAACCTAACAAGGTGACCTCATTTATCAGGTGTCTCCCTCTCCCTCCCTGTCTCTCTCTCCCTCCCCGTCTACCTCTCGCTACCCCTCTGTCAGCACACTTTCCTAGGGACATGGCCGTGCAATAACTGCACCACTCCGCAGACAAACAGACAAGACAGAAAGAAAAGTACTGCAGCAGGCAGCACAACACACAAGCATTGCTAATTAGCTATAGAACGGACCAAGTTGTAGTTGTGCGAAATACTCTACAATGACTGCTAATGAGTCGCAAACTGCCTTTACCCCCTGAAGCTCAAAGAACTGCAGCAATTTTCAGTGAACAAAAACAGCAAGAACACGTGAACCAGTTGAATCAAGTTAGTGGTATAGTTCTGGACTATTCACTCTGGGAACAAACGAGGGGTTGGTTTAGTATGCGCTCTGCATGCCATTCTGTGCCATTGTTCTCCAGTTCAGATTCAGATCACTATATGGGAAATTGTATTTTTCGATTTTCAATTGCTCTGCTCAAGGTATAGAAAATAGAAATGACACAGAAACTGTATTTAAAATAATTCTGCTCAAGGTACAGAAAATGGAAAGGATATAGAACATAAATTAAAGTCAAGTAAAACACATTAAAACATAAATGTAAGTAGCATCTCATAGGGCTCAGTACACAGTATGGGGCGATAGAGCGAGTTGCTCTATTTCAAGATGATTAAATCCCTGAGGGCTTCGCAGGCCTTTAGCAGCATGGCGAGGCAGCATGGCGAGGCCGCCAAGCTTCCTCCTCCACGTGGGAACGGTGCAAACATAACAGGTGGTCCATCCACCTCGACCGGATGTGTAGACTTACACCAGCCCGGTATCTTCCCCCCCTCCCACTTGTCCCTTCCTCCCTCCTTTCTCCTGGTTTATTGATTTTCCCTCTCCCATCGCCCCCCCCTCCCACCTTTCCACACCCCCTGCTGCTCAGTAATACTGCATTTAGCGTGACTGTGGAGCAGATTCATCCACGCTAACAAATAGATGAAATTCCCCTCTGTGTATGGGGGGAGGCTATGTCAATGAATGACTAATGTTTGTACAGCTTATCGATTCAAGAAAGGCACTCCCAGGTGCTTCCTGCGGGGCCGTCCCAAATGTCGGATAACTGACGTTTTCGAAATGTCTTTGATGTCTCAAATGTGTTGAGTGGTTTGGTGTCATATATTTTCTATACATTTTAGAAGAAACTTTGATTCTACCCCGTTATATAAGGATCCTACTATATTATATTTGCATTGTATGCAAAACTGCTGTAACTATATCTAAATGAAGTCACTAAGAAAGACCGAACCACAAAACAGGTGCTCGCACAGCAACGTGCTGTCAGGATTGCCGTTATGGTAACCGGAAAACTTGTTTGAAATGAGCTGAACGTTGTGAAACTACTAGCTACACCCCCGGGGGTTGGTAAAAGCAGAAGAGAATGTGGATCATGTCACAAGCCTTGTGCTTCAGGGGTGGAGTAGCGACTACACACAGCAGTGACTTCACACTCTGTCTTCTGCCAGCCATGTCACTTCCTGTCTTCTAGTGGTTGGTGTTCTCTCTCTCAACCCCCAACCACTTGGTACACCTTTGGAAAAAAGCAGGCTTATTCTTCATGGGCCTCTCCATGGGCAGTACAACTGAAGACAGACAGGGAAAAGTGGGCTGAAAGAGAGAGAGAGAGCAGAATGACACTAGGGCTGCAATTAACGATTATTTTTATGGTCGAATAATCTAACAATTTTTTCGATTTATCAACTAATCATTTAGTCTAGAAAAGGTAATAAATAATAGCAAACGCCATCACAAGTTACCAGAGTCCAAAATGATGTCTTAAATGTGCTTGCTTTATCTGACAAGCAGCCAAGAAAAGCTCAAGTATTCATTACATAATGACTCATGAACCAAGCAGTTGAATTTCAGAAGCATCAAGCCTCAAATGTTTGGCAGTTGATAAATTACCTAAACGATTCATTGATTCTAAAAATTTGAGTCGAGGAATTTTCTGTTGACTAATCGACTGATCAACTAAATGTGGCAGCCCTAAATGACAGGTAGCATAGGACCGTGGGTGGGGATCGAAGCCAGATGAAGCCAGGTGGCCACAAGACATGACGCCTACATGCTTAGCACGCTAGCACCTGAGCCACCCATAAGCAGGTTTATTTGAAAGTAGTACCTCCCTCAAACCGTCGGTTACAATGGTCACACACAACGCAAGCGGCAGAGTCTGCATGTCTTCAAATGAATGACGAAAACAGTAATTCATCCCCAGCTGATTGTTTTCCATTTGACCTTGGTGTTGATCCAGCACGGGCTAAGCAGAGAGTGTGAAACACACACATTATCACATGAAGAAGTGCTTTCGATTGCTCCTGATTGTAAATCACAGAGGAATAGTCTGGTGAGTCACACACATGGCTACTTCTTACAAAAATATGTTGTTTCCGGCAGCAGAGATACGCATAAAACGAAACCATGTGTTTTATGTCTCTCTGTAACAATGAAGTAGAACCTGCTCTCTCATAGTTTAACAGCATAACCCTATCCGCCTCTCTCTCTGTCTTTTTCTGGTCAAGGGCTCATGCCCTTAAACACATAAAGGAGACAGTGGCAGAAACTAAAAACGAGAGAGAAAGACAGAGACAGAGAGAGACAGACAGAGACATACATGGAGTGAGAGAGGTAAAGAGAGAGAGAGAAAAGATAAATGTGCCTGCTGACCATAACAGAACAGTACATGTGGCCTCGAAGTAACACAACATGACACACGGCTCACGTTCGAACACCCCCGGGCCTGAGACCCGGAGTTCAGGAGACGCCATCCAATGACCTTGGCTGTAAAATCACAGCCAAGCGTTTCTACAGAGCGCCAGACGAAACAAAGAGACAGGAGGGACTGAATGTCACCGGTAACACAAAACAACAACGCCGGAAGAAGAAGACGCATAGCTTTTGTATTCAGATCGTATGACGGGGCTCTGCCTCTCGTCTTAACACACAGAAACCAAACGGACCCTTCTGTCCTCAGGGCCTGGCTATCAGCTTGCTCATGTTACTTTTTTTAAAGATAAACTCAGAAGGAGATACTTCCTGATGATTCACCTCATCTCAGGGGAAACTAAAGAGATGGCACTGCAAGGTTACTTTGAGGGATGACAAGGAATAGTGCAAAATAATGACGGTATTAGGTTAGAAATGGTTTAGGTGGGGTTAATGTCAGCAGTAAGGATCTGGGTGACTGCAAGGAATCATGGGAATTGCCACAGGAATATGGGATCATGTGACTCAAAAAGAGCGGGAAAGACACTGTGGTTTCCCATGTTTTGACATGTCTCTTTTAAGCAGGGGGTTTTAGGACAAACCAAACTCAAAAACACCCATTATGTTTTTTTAACGTGTGGAAATGCATAACAACCTCAATGACACAAAACGGTTTCCATGGCAACGCACGGTTACCATGGTTACTGTAATAGAGCAGGGAGGTGGTTGTTCAGTGGGCCAGGTGAGGTGTACTACAGTAGCAGGTGGGGAAAGAGAAAGAGAGAGGGGGGGGGGGGGGGGTGTACTACAGCAGGTGGGGAGAGAGCGAGAGAGAGAGAGAGAGCGAGAGCAAGAGAGAGATATAGAGAGACAGAGACAGAGAGACAGTGAGAGAGAGAGATACAAAGAGAGATATAAAGAGAGAGAGCGGTGGACAGACAGCATTCCTCCCAGAGCGCCAGGTCGTGTTGTGACAGCACCCAGACTCTCAAGGACACTCAAGCTGTGTTCTCGTCCCTAGTCCCTACATAGTGAACACTATATATATCAGTACACTATTTAGGAAAGTATTGGGGGAATCAGTGAGTACACGCATTGAATCGTGCATTGATTCGGATATCCGTTACGCCGGATATCCATCGGTGCGACGTGTATTGGTTGCATAAACAAGCCGACGTGTGTTCGATGTCACCCTGTGACACGGTGTCTTTGCATGAACAAGCTGTATGTGCCGACCATGACTATTGGATGAATCCGATGACAATGACAATCGCTATGCATCATGGGGTGTAGTGCGGAAACCAGGTGTACTTATTTTACAGTGCATTATGGGTATTAAGGAGTGCATTATACAGGCAACCAGAATTGTACACAAAAAAATGGTGACCCCCCCCCTAATAGTGCATAGGTCACACATGGACCAATTGCAAGACACACTTATAAAGCAACAACATGTGACCCCACAAGACAAAGAGACTCTCGGCCTCTGCTGTGTTTGCTCATTATACCAAACAAACACCAAACCTGTCAGCAGCAGCCATAGAGAACTTCAATGAAGCTGCTTCAGGCTTTTTTCCCCGGCAAACATGTCCCTGTTGTTCATGTCATATGAGTGCTCAGTAAAAAACTGTGGGGACCAACCCATGTTGTCTGCTAATCCTACCGCTAATAAGTGGTGCTAGTTACCTTTATGCTAGAGCAAACTTTACAGCTACAGAGTTCTAGTCATACCACTCCCTGACTGGTAACTACTGGGAGAGTCAGCAGTCATTAAACACAGACATGGGATTAGCATTTTTCAGTTGGATTTTAATAGATAGTATGAGGAAACTTGGCAGGACTGTGTGGTGTGGAAACATGAGGTGTCACTACCTACCAGTTGATCAAGGTGACAGTAGAGTGTCACTGAACTGTATACACAAAACACACCGCGTGACACAGACGGCACGTAGGATGTCCGTCCATCACAAGGACAGATAAAGGGTTGAGAGACATAAGTACAGGGAGAGAGAGAAACAGACAGACAGAGAGAGACTCGCTTATAAACCACAAAAACAGAAACGATAGAGGTCGTCTGTCAATGACAGGGTGGTTGGTTCTGAGCCAGGGTTGTTGGTTCTTGCCACTGAGCAAGGCACCTAAATGTTCCCGTCAACCTGGTTGTCTCCTTGCATGATGTGTGTGTGTGTGTGTGTGTGTGTGTGTGTGCGTGTGTGTGCATGTGTGTGTGCGTGCGTGTTAAAGCAATACGTTAGGCAGTAAAACAATACCTCCGCCATGAAAACAATGTATACACGCTTCCTCACTCTTCTCCCTCCAGTTAATCAAGTTGTCACATCCCCTGTCAACTCTTCTATATGATGAACTGCACCACAAACAGCGCATCCGTAGGCACTATTGGCTAACTGGCATCGTCTGGCTTCCACTGGGATAGGCCCATTAAAGATTAGATCAGGGAACTCACTCTAGTCGCAAACAGCAATCCCGTAGTAAGCAGTACACACATGATCCTGACAAACATTTCCTCCATCTCCACATCTACTCTGGTGAGGTAAGCAACGCAGGTAGACGCCCTCCCCCAGGACCCATGAAGAAGTTGACAAGGAAAGGGGGACAGCCTAGGCTGATGTCAGACACAATTGTCAACTTGTTACACTGGATTCATGGGGGAGGAGGATTTTACCTAACCAATCCCTAGATATGGGGGATACCAACGTATCCCCCTGATTCCAACGGCATTTTAAGTCGACACTGATGCATAGCCATGCCAACGTACTGGTTTTGCCAGGGTATTAAGAGTAGAGCGGAGCAAAGTAAAAAAAAACTACAATATTGAGAAGAAATTGGTACTTTTAATCGATTTAGCACAGCCTCGAGAGCTTGACAACGGTGATAGTCCCGCCTGTGGTGCTGGACCCAGGCAAGGGATAGCCTAGTGGTTAGGTTGTTTGTCTAGCCCCATACCTGCTCCTGAATGACCTGTCTCTGTATTCACTGTCCAACCCCTACCTGTCTCTGTATTTACTGTCTATACCCGCACACCTGCTCCATAATGGCCCGCCTCTTTGGATAAAAGCGAGTAGTAAGCGACTAAATAGTGAAACAGTGAGAACAACATAGGGTCTTCTGCACACCCTGGTGGTCTGGGAGTCATTAGGGAGCTGCTGCTGAGGAATCCACCCGCCTTTCATGTCGTGCAGCTCAGGTCAGCACCGGCCGTCCTTCCCCTTGCTCTGGCCCCAGCCTTCCGCCCCAGTAGTCCTGACCCCAGTAAAGCCCCGACACCCAGTCCCCCTTCTCCTTCTTCTAATCAGAGCCAGTCGGACGCATGCCAGTGCCTCCGGTCACCTCGTCCTCGGAAGGAGATAATCAGTAGACTACTGAGATCAATCAGCCCATTTTTTTTGGGCGACCTTCTATCTTACATGCCGGGTACACGTAAACAAGATTATTATGGTCTGGTATTTTGCCCAAGGGAGCAGCCAGGGGTGCTCATTCTCGCTGGGAGCCTGAGTGTCTCTCTCTCTCGCTCGCTCTCTCCTTTGAAATGTGCCGTCTAGGATGTTTTGAATTAGACAGCACATCACAGTCTTTAGGTGGGAGATTGAGATGTGAGGTAATGCTGTTGACTTGTGCATGTGTACGCACCATTAGTCACCAGGAATGTTCCGCAGAATGTACAGAGAGCTGGGAAATGACAACGTGATGACTGAATACAGTTGGAAAACTAATAACTGTGATCGCAAACAAACACGTCGGGCTACACACCTTGTCCCGGTTGTAAACACCAATTTGAAAAGGCATTTTAACATGAAATATAGATCTGTAAAGTCATCTTATCTTATCTACTTCAAACATTATACACACAACGCTTGAATGAGATAAGCGTATGACATCCTGCTGGCTTTGGCAATGGTCCTATCGTTTGCGTGGACTTCTGCAATACTCCTACAACTGAAACCTAAACCTACAGTTGGAGGACTGGTTCCTAGGCCATCTTTCTCTCCAGCTGGCATGCAGTCTGTGAATGATTACAGACCAAGGGCAAGGCTAGTCATTACAGGGACACCCAGACACGTCAGTCTGTTATTTAAGTTTGCGAGGCATTTGTCACAAAGTCAAAAATGTCTGTTGTATTGGCACCTCTGCTAGCGACATAGCTTGTTAGCGTAGTTGTTGGTGGCTGGCACACCTCATTTGGAACAGTGTTGCTCTTTTGTGGATTATTGAGCAATGCAAACAAACACTAGCAAACCATTTTTAAAGAAACTGTGGCCAGCAGGTGACATGCAGGTGTATATTTTACAATGAATCTAGCTTTTTTAACCTGCCAAATGGTCAAATCTATCAGCCATTGGCTGGTGGCAGGTGTTCATTTTGGACCCTGTATATAAGCTTATCTAGGGCTTGTACATTAGAATGCATCATGTGATTTTTTTGTTGGCAAAAACACATTGCGATGTGACATTGCGATGTACTTTGCTATACTTTCATTACTTTTTTACTTTCATATACTTACATTAACTTATATCATTGTTGACAAAGATTAATTAGTCAAGCCCCCCAAAAAAGTTTATATTACTGCTATAATAGCTATAATAGCTATTGTGTGAAAGTTGCAGTGACTGAAACCAAAATGTTAATTCATGGTTGCTGATAAGAACAACTGAACCATGTAATTTTGGGGCTAAGCCTAGGGTGCTTTTCCTTCCTCTAAATGTAACTATTGTACGGACAATAGGATGGCACATTATTCATTAATATTCTGTAATATTGTACTCATTTCACAATGATGTTTGCTAATAGCTTTTTTTAAATTAAAAATAAATAAATAAGAAGATTTCAAAGTTGTCCTCTACATATAGCTTTACCTTTTAGGCCTTTTTCAAGTAGACACTATATATTGTTTTTATCTGTCTTTAGTAGCTGCTTAGTAGTTTAATCACTTATAAATAGAAATGCAGTATCTCAAATCCAGGACTCAAACTGATGTCAGAGTGACTATTCGTCTCCGTGTCGTCGACCCTGAACCCCTGAAACATAAACCAGACCACAGAAAGAGAAAAGCATTCTCTGTGATTTATTTTTAATGAAAACAAATCTAAAAATAAAACCCAAGCTGAATTTGATTATTTCTGTATCCAATAACCTGTAATACTTGGGTTTGAAACTGTGCTGAATCTGTGCTCATCTGTGCCCAAGATATCAAATCCATAATAGTTTAGGAATGCACCGACACCCTTTTCCCAGTACAGATAGGCCCATCACTTCCAGTCTTTCTCTATAACCATTAACCACAGCCAGTACACAGAGCTGAGTCGTAATAGTTACTGCAGTATGAGAACCACTGAGTTAGGCTGCTAATTTGGGGACATTAGTATTAAAGGGGACATATTATGCTCATTTCTGCTTCTTGGCATGTCCTTCCTTGATGTCTACATGGAATGTTAGTA
>JAOPJH010000124.1:4649720-4660149 GCA_027122575.1 Merluccius polylepis | reverse complement strand
AGCCCATGAGGGCTGGGCACCTATGGTGCATGACACCAAGTTTAAATTAAAAAAACTACTACTACTACTACTACTACCAGGATGTTACACTCCATCCAGTCGCATTGTGCAGTAAGCAAGCCAGCATGCTTTTCTGGCAAAAGAATAAGCTAAAAGTAAAAAGAAAAAGTATGCGATTTGGAACGCAGCCGTTGTTTGCAGGCACACCAAGATGGCTGACCTGTGAAGAGAGCCAGGAGAAGCACCAGACAAGCAGCTAGGAAGTGCAGTTTAAGTCAAACGCCTAGTTAAAGCATAATAAGGAAGAACCTTTAAAGAACCTTTGAAGACTATTTTCTAATATTAGATTACTCCTGGCGGATTTATGTTTAGACCTTTCTTTAATGGACTAGTTTGTGTTTCCACATGTGGATTAATGGACTTCTGAAGCTTCATTTGGTGAGGCAAGAGCTGTGTACTTCATGCTTAGCTTCTCACACACACACAGGCACACACACACACACACACACACACACACACACACACACACACACACGCCCCCTCTCATATCCAGACACATGCATGTGAACGTACACACACGCACGCACACACACCCACTCACCCAACCCCCCTGCTACTTTCTCAAGTAAACATCAGCAAAACTGTGCAAAGACAGACATGTCCTCAGCCTGTGTGTGCATGTGTGCATGTGTACACGTCAGTAATGTGTGGTTAAGGTATTTTCTCCCCGAATCTGCATATTGCTGTAACTGCACCTGACCACATCTCAAACCGCCGTTTGTAAGCGGAAGCGTCCACTTCACAACCCGCCATTATAAAACAGCCCCCTCCCAATTTTTAGGCTAAAACAACCATAGTTATTCCCCATCTAAATTAAGGCTTTTCTTCAAAAGATGAACAGAGTCATGAAATGAGTAACAGGTAAATTAGGCTAATATTAGGCTAGTATATTATAAGTTGAGATGGCAGAGCAAGTTGAGGCCGTAGCTTTGTGCATTGCTGCATTGTGTGTGCTGCTGAAAACTACAATTGCTTAGTTATTAATAATTTAGTTTGAAGGAGATTTGTGGACAACCATAATTTCAAGCTGTTATTTAATCAGAGAATTTGCTTAACTTGTTGAACCTCATCAGCATTCACAGCATGCACGTGAGTGCAGCCTATTATTAATGAACCAAACAACAAAATGCATAGTCAATGTTTGACTTCATAGCATAATAGGCTTCCTTTATTTAGGCAAAACATTATTGAAAAAAAACAACAGACCAGCTGAAATATTACAACGACAAAATAAAGAGGCATTTGCATGTGAACATAAATAAATAACGAACACAATAGGCTTGGACCAGCATCAGAATCAGATTTATTGCCAGATAAGTTTTCACTCAATTTGCTTTGATGTGGATGGTGCATGCAATAAACAGGAACTATCGGGAACATAAATGTAAGATAAAGACTATAATAAAATGCTTATCGTATTCTTAAATAAATGAGAATACAATGTGAATGTAATGTAAATGAAATGTCTATCCAACAAGGACAACAAATAACAAGATAATCTGAAAAAATCACGTGGATTCACGACAGGCTATAATGGTATTAAAGGATATGCAATGCAGAACTTGAACTAGGATGGCATACAAGAAATAGCTGATTTTTTTTTGTGTGTGTGTGTGTGCATGTCCATGTTTACCAGAGTAGTGTGACTAACACTGCTGGAGGCCACCAAAGCTTTCAACAATGAGCTCAGGAAAATATTGTGTTACATCAGCCGATTCATCGCCTGATGAGTGGCTGAAACTCAATCCATGATGTCACATGGGTCACATGGCGCCATTTTAGTTTATGATGAAAATTAACTTATTCAACTGTTGAACTTAGGAACACTGCGCCATCGAGCCGACCGTCCCCCTGTGTTTTCGGAAAATACTTCCTTCGGCCTTGGTTCCAAAAGTCAGAATGATTATGAGGTTAAGGTCTCCTAACAAACTTGAATGCTTATCAAATGCTAAATGTACAGAACGTACAGAACGCAAAAATAAAACCCCCGCACTCCACATGGCTTTTTCTTTCCATTTCACTACAAAAATGTATCAAAGTAGGACAAACCTATCAAAAACAACAAGCCAACTGTCAGCCGTCGTGACTGCTGCTATATTATGTTAACATGTTACATAAGAAAAGACAAATTATTGCTATCTGTGTATACTGTGGATGCAGAACTGCATGCCAAGATGTGACTTTATCAGCTAAAGTAAGTGACAGCTAATGAGTTTAAATCTGGGGTCAGGGGTTCATGTGTATTAGCTTCTAGTGCAGCCGTTTAGCGCTGAGATAATCTTGAAGGCCCTGCGCATTCATACCCACGCATGAATCCTGCAATGCGTTTCCGAGTTTTAAACCCAACCGGTGCCGTTGCTCTATAAATGTACCCCCCCAGGTGCATATGTGCTTAGCTCTTTTTGACAGTTGGGTTACAGTGCTGTAGAATGTCTCCAAAATGGCCGTTTGTTGACCAGGAGGTGGATGGCACTCAGGGCAGTGAACTCCACAGCCACATAGCTTACCAATTGTAGGAATGGTCAACCAAACTAGTCATTCAAATTGCCATGAGGGAGGACATGTAAACCATGGCTTTACTTCTTACTTGTGTTTTTGTATCTTTCAACAACAAATAACCCAACACACAGGTGCAGTACTGGGAAATGGAGGGTATAGTATGTATTTAGTCAACTATTTAATGGGTAAAACTGGCTGTATTCACTGATAAACCTATAATCAATATTAACATTAATAAGAATTGGAATCAAATTATGAATGACACTTGCTACAGCAAATAAAAAATAAAATAAAATAACCCTAATTCGGTTAACGCGACCTCCTGTGTCAACACCTACTGCTTTTAAATATGCCCACAGACAGACAGACAGACAGACAGACAGACAGACAGACAGACAGACAGACTCTCAACTGTGGAAGACCCACCAACCACCGCTGTCCACACGTGTGTGTGTGTGTGTGTGTGTGTGTGTGTGTGTGTGTGTTTGTGTGTGTGGGTTGAGTAGCTTCATGTAAGGACAGGTTTTTTTTCCTGTTCCTGAGAAAATGGGTCTATATGAATATATACTATGATGTATATATATACTATGATGTTCAGTTGTTCAGCACAGGACCGTTAAACAACTTGCTTGTATGGGGAAAAAACATTCACACCAACGGCAAAATGACGAAATCAATTGATGAAACGAGATTGGCAAAAAAACAGCACAGACTCCATCAAAGCTCTCAGCAGAAGAGATCGAGGAGTAACAGAAAGAATGAGCCTAAAGCAAGCCAAACTGGATTTACAAGAGGGTGTTGCCAAAATATTTGTGTGCTTTTGTGCATGTGATCTGCAACAATCCCCAGGTGAAAAATACTTAAGCAGAGAGATGGGAATCAAAAAAGTGACTTCCCTGCACGTACTCCCTTCACTACCCAAGAAAGACGTGTGGTGAGACCGCTCCTCAATTCTGGAGGAGTTGTAGCCCTCAGGAACCTACATCTGCATCAATTGTAAATCAAAAGTTTTTAGGGGCAGACTCAAAACTGTTTTGTTTTTCCCTTTACAGGGGTAGTTATTGCCTTTTAGTAGGGAAACTTTAGGGGTAGTTAACATTTATTCGCCGTTAAATTTTTTTTCTTCACGCAAAGCATTGCAATTGCTTTGAATTCCTCTGAGGTGGGAGATGCACTGTGCGTACAAAGTTCCACTTGATCCACAAGGTTCTCCTTGGCAGCCTCTCCCTGATGTCCCGTCCTCTCTCTCTCTCTTCCACCACCGTCGGCAGCCACGTTTTTTTGAGGACCAACGCACTATGAGGGCGGGAGGCCAGGCAAGCGCCGGCTGTTACCTAGCCTCGGCGGCGCGTCACGTTCTGCTGATTTTACAAGAGGAAAAACACTTTATACGAGAGAACGACTCCCCCGCCCGGCAGAGAAGTCTGCACGGCGCAAAACAGCTCAGTGAACCGACTGATATCAGCTCATATGAGCGGGTGGTTTTAGCTCCTCATTGTGGCTGCACCTGCTGGCCCCTTAAAGGGCTCAGAGGTAAATAAAAGATGGGTTGTCGGTTTATTTCCACTCCCACCGGACAATAGAGAGAGAGAGAGAGAGAGAGAGAGAGAGAGAGAGAGAGTCTGGCGGCCTACACTCAGACTGTACCTCAGCACAAATCTGTACAACAGGCGGCATCACTCCCTTCAAGTGCGGTCATAGGGGTTGTTTCATCCGAGGAGTGAGACACTGCTCCTCCAACGCCAGAAGAATTCCAAACATGCGTGAGTCGTGGGGTGTGTGCAGTTCCTGCTGCCGCAACTCAACTCTCCCATATCTCGTCCCCCTCTCTCCGTTCTAGACAGTAGTCAGCAGGTAAGGGGGAGGTGAGTGACCTTGGCAGGCTCCGCTGAGAAGACACAAGCCTCCTCTAGCCCAGGTCGGACAGTCGGACTCCAGCCCAGCTGGCCTGTGACCAAGGAGGTCTGCTGCATCTCCATGGAGCACAACGCCTGAAGATAGTTCACACAGCCCAGGGTCGTAGCCTGTAGCCTGGTCGACGCCACATAATGGTGACCAAACAAACCTTACACTCCATGACATTTATACTCAAACAGGTCCCAAGTAGACAGGACAAATATGACCGTCTCTTCTTGACATATTCAAGGAACACTCCTGTAGGATATAGGAGTTGAACTGCAGCATTTTCTGAAAACTTCATAAATTAACTAAATATTTTTAGTTAATTTATGGAGTTGTTTTTTTAAAGGACGAAAAGTATACAGCCCAAAGGCATCACAAATATTGAAGGCAACTACCCGCCCCAAGTTCACCAAACATTAACTTAGTGAGTTGGAGGCCGCAGTTAACCAACCATGCAACCATGCAACAGACATTGTGATCCCAATAGTGGCCACGGCTTTACCTCCAGACCAAGGGCTGGACTGTAATAGGATAAGAGAGGACAGGTGGCTTGCTGATCAGCAGCCATTCTGCCTGGCCGCCTTAGCGCTCTGAGCTGACGCCCACCGTGTGTTTGTGGTGGTGGATGTTCTTTTCACTGCCTGGAACCCCTTGGGCAATGGCACAGCCAAGCACGCAAAAATACAATGGCCTCGGCCCATTAAAAGGCCACCAAGTGAAGGAAGTGTAAGAGAAAAGACGTTGAGAAACCCTGTTTTTTCATGATTGCTTTCCTTAAAAGAGTTTGAGTAGTGGGAGTACAGAAGGTTTCCTAATCTCTCTCTCTCTCAGCCAAAGGAAGTCAGGACATTTAGAAATCAACATATGGCAACGTGACAAAGTCTCTTTCCAAGCCAGAAACCCCATTTCTTTTAAACAAAAAAACCACTAGAACCCCGTCACCAAGAGAGACAATCATTCACATTCACACAGTATTTTAGACGTTTTCAGGCGCGGTTTTCTGGTAGTGGACTTCTGGTTGTCCTAACCCAGCCCAAGATAGCCGTACGGGCGTTTCTCTTACCTTGCAGCTGTTTGAACCTCCCCTCCAGGATGTTGGAGTATTGCACCTGATTAACGAACGCCGCTGGAGACAAACATGGCTCCCTGTCTCTCTGCTGTTCCCACTCCATGTCCACTCCTGCTTAGCGCTCAGCTCTCTTCTCTGAGAAGTGAGATATATTCCCACTCTTTCACAGCCAACCTGACCAGGGGCTCTCCTGCATAGCACAGTGGAGAGGCAGGCTTTCCAGTAAAAACAGAAGGAAGAAAAAGTAGAGCAAACAAAATACTATGGCCCCCACAAGAGTTTCTGCAAAAAAAGAAAAAGTGTCTTGGTTAAATGGTTGGTTAAATCCGAAATAGAAAAAAGAAATCTTGTGGTCTTCCCTTCAGTATTCCTTCAACGTGAGGCTAAGTAAATAAGGCACAAAGCAGGCAGGGAACGTTGCTCTCCTGTCTCCTTTCTTCACTCCTTTCTCCTGCACCTTTTTCCACAGAGAAGCACGAGGAATCCTTTCAAGGTTTTTTTTTTCTTTTACAAAAAAAAAAACCCACCCCCGAACTACAGTACAAAATGTCCCTCTTGTTTCAGCCCCTTTCCTCTGTACTACATACCACACTATTCACTCCAGGCCTCCTTTGGAGTAAAAGTACAACCCCAAAAAAAAAAGAGAAAGAAGAAAAGTTCCTTGGTGCGCTACTTCCTCCTTACTTCAGGCAAATGTAGTAGTAGCACGAGCCGCGAGTTTCCCTCCCAAACTCTGAGCATGCACACAGGCTGCTCACACATTGAGCAGAGCACAGGAACCAGCCGCGGTCGGGTCACTGTGTAAACAAAGCCTGTTGCCCTCTGAAGCTGGTGTCATTTGAATAAGGTGTGTTGGAGAGGGAGGAGCGCCAGAGGGAGGGGCAAGGAGAGAGAGAGAGAGGACAGGCAGGCAGTGTGGAGGGGGAGGAGACACGAGGAGGTGTGGTAGGTGTAGAGGTGGACTAAACCCTGCTCCTGATAGGCCGGTTGGACACTAGGGCAGGGGAAAAGGGGATTATGGGCTATCAGGCTTAGATCCGAGGGAAGCGTGGGGGAGGGGGGCGGGGCTTGTCCAGAAGGTATATCGCCTGAGCTCTCTCTCTCTCTCTCTCTCTCTCTCTCTCTCCTAAACGCTCCTTTCTGCAGCGGTTTCAGAAGGCGTTAAGACAGGAAGGAAGTTGTTGAGAAAGAGTAGGCAGCAGTAACAAGCTCCTTCCTGCCCACACGTGCGTGTGTGTGTGTGTATTGTCCACAGAACTTGTATGTACCCAGTATTTGCAAAAACCCTCAAACTTCTGCAATGGATACGTTCTTTCTGTAATACTTAATGGTTAGAAAATCGTGGCCAAAACTCATATTAAGGCGTGTTGGGATGTGCAAGTTATAAAATGATTATTTGCCCACCATCATTAAATGTCACCACCACATCAAGAACATGTGGTGATGACAGTGGTTATACTTTTTATACAGTTTTTCTATTGCGACAACAGTACTCAACAGATCCTTCCTCAAGATGGCTCTGCTCAGGTAAGTGCTGAAGTTCAAAAACTACGAAAAAAAGGCGGTACTTGCATTTTGAGCTGTAGCTTTCAAATCCAAATCGGCTACTGCTTTCTTGGTCTCTGCTTGCCAAACACAACTGTGCCAAATTTAAAAAAATCACTGAAAAAGAAATGTAACTGAGAGATATGAATGACACTAAAAGGCGAGGTAACAGCAGCTGTGGTGAAATGTGCAATTGGCTTGTAAAGGCAAATGGTTCTCAGGGGGTGATCTAGGCCTGTACCAGGGGACGGTCTCCCCGTCGGCCCAGGGGACCAGTCCTGCTGGGTGTTTGATCCATTCCTGAGGAGCTGAGAGCATCTGGATAGACCTCATTAGAAGACCCACTGCCCCCGGGCCGCCAGAGCACAGGGTTTTATAGAGAGAGAGGGTGGTGGTGGTGGTGGGGGTGGGGGTGTCAATGAAGAGAGACCGCTTGCTGATTTTGCCTTGGTGCTCAACGGTTGGTAGTCTAAGAAGAATGGCGTGCGTTGACCTGTGACCGCCTGGTCCACACGGTAGGGGTGAAACTAGAAGGAGTGTTGAGTGAGGTTTGGTATAAACATCGATTGAAATGGATGTTGCAGATGGTTAGGTTTAGGTTTGAGATAGTTGAGTTCAGGCATTCGGTTAGCGATGGTTAAGTTTAGGTAAGGGTTTGGTTAAGTTGAGTCCTTAAGATGTCAATTTCTTTAATTTAGCAGGCTACGAAACTGACAGAAAAATATGAGTTCCCTATGCTTGTTTTTGTTGTTATTTTTAATTGTTTCCTTTGTGTTTTCTGTCTGTAACTGTAATGTGTTTTTTCTTGGCTAGGTCTTCCTTGAAACAGACACTCATTCTCAATGGGAATCTCCTGGTTGAATAAAGGTTACAAAAATACAAATAAAGTTTAGTTAAGTGTTTGTTGTGGTTAACAGTGCATCAAGGGAGACCACATTCATCATTTAAATCCATTCCAACTGCGATGACGCGTGCATATGTCCTTACCTCACAGCTTATATAAAAGTATTTTTTTTGGAGTAGTATAACAATTTCCTTTTCAGCTAAAACCAATTGCATTCAATGATGTAGGATTTAGGAGCCGAGAGACATGGAAGAGCTAAACAGGAGAAAGAGAGAGAGAGAAAGAGAGAGAGAGAGGAGATATCCATGACTGAGAATGTGGCAGTAAATCACGTCAAACATCACACAACTCCTCTAGTGGGAACCACAGGGAGGCCTACAGGCTGGAGAACGCACACACGCTGCCAGCACATATACATGATATCATCTGGGGGGTTGCTTCCACGCCATGTGGCTGTGTTTCATTTCTCTGGAGGGAAGCGATATGAATGTGTATTAACTCCCTATGCTGACTCTTCATGGCCACGGGTTCCTCTTTTCTCCAATGGGTTTCAATGGAGTTTTTCCTTGCATTTATACTAAAAGGGCTGAGAGTGTGAGACTTAGTCCTGCTGCTAACTCTTCATGGTCCACAGTGGGGTAGGGATGTCTAGTGGCTAGGGTGTTTGACTCCCAGTCGAAAGGTGGTGGGTCCAATCCCCGTGTCCGCAATCTACTTGTATGCATTCTTTAGCAAAATGCTTAACCGCTATCTGCTCATCAATGACCTGTATCTGAATTCACAGTAAGTTGATGATGGGATAAAAGCCTCTGCAATGACTAAATAGTAAAACAATAACAGAAGATTTCAAATGTTCCTTCTCAGGCTTTCTTTCTGTATCTGGGTTTTAATGAACTTTGTGAGGAGTTCGAGACTAGCCGCCACGGGGTTAGGTGTCATGTATTATGGCCCAGTAAAGGCCTGTGCAATTGCGACAGAGGCCTGAATAAATAAACCCAACATGATTTGGGTCTGTGCGGTCGAGTGTAAATGATTAAGCGCGCATGGTGGCGTGCACAGGGCACAGTGGGCAGCATCTGAACCGGCGAATTCAAAGCACAATGACTTTGCGTTTCACAAGGTCAGAACAGACTGTGTCCTCATTGATCTATTCAGCCAGTTGCTATATATATACAGTTACAGGGACGAGCTTATTCATGGAGTCTCACATGAAAGACAGACTCCAAGAATGCTTTCTCTGCAGCATAACAATACAACAGGCCAAACTGTTGTTTATTTCATTTAGATGTTGATTTCCATTGCCCTTACAACCAGTTCAGTTTGGATCAAATCTGGTCTGGATGTAAAATCCTGAATGAACAGAATAGTTTGAATGACCAGTTTATGCGTTGACTACAGAACTAGAGCTTCAGATAACTAAAACGGAACGGAGCGGCAGTATAACTGAACAGAACTACAACTGCACAGAACTACAGTACAACTGAACAGAACTACGACTGCACAGAACTACAGTACAACTGAACAGAACTACGACTGAACAGAACTACAGTACAACTGAACAGAACTACGACTGAACAGAACTACAGTACAACTGTACAGAACTACAATTGAACAGTGAACTACAGTATTATACGCAGTTTCTTCTAGGGCCCAGGATGTGGCGTTTCCAGCATCAAAGTGGCACCAACTGCTGTATCATTATGGCTCTTCGCTAAATCCATTTAGACTCAGGAGACAAACAGGAGTCTGAGGCTGGGAACCATTTATCGTAGCATAGCATAGCATAACTCACGGGATGGCAGGGAAGGGAGTAGCAGTGTTTAGAAATGCGAGAGGTCCTGACATTAGGGTTGTAAACCAGTGTTGGGGAGGAGGGAGGACGGGCCCCTGGGGGACATAGTGCTGCTTCGGCACGTTCAAGAATGTTCCACAATCAAGTCTCTGCTTGTTAGGCCAAGATGGTATCACTGTCATTCACACAGGGGATCTCACACACACACACCATCTCACAAACACACACACACACATACTTCTAAGCACCCGCATCTGAGCTCATGGCAATCTGTTCCAGGCTCAAGATGTGGCTCTTAAGGTTCTTGTCAGTTGCACAGTTCACACGTTGTATAATTACATGCGTTAGAGCACAGATACACACACACACACACACACACACACACACACACACACGTGTTGGATCTGAAAATATTATTCATATAGACTGGTTCGTTTTCCCCACTAGGAAACATACATTCATGTAATCACATGCATGTCTGCCCCCCTGGGAAACAAACAAACACCAATTAATAAGTAATAGAAAAATAAGCCTGGTAGGAATTTAAGTGAGGACTAGAATCATAATGATATGTGTGAACATACATACATACACACATATATACACACACATACATATATATATATATGCATGCATGCATGCATGCATACATACATACATACATGCATACATACATACATACATACATACATACATACATACATACATACATACATAC
>JAOPJH010000124.1:4544919-4557716 GCA_027122575.1 Merluccius polylepis | reverse complement strand
CTGCCCCCCTTGTTGCCATTGTTTATTGCGTACCGGGGCAATTTGGTTTAACTTTTCACAACTTTTTAATTTTGGGCCCCCCCCCCCCCCCCCATCTCGGTTTGTGAACGAGGGGATGCAAGTCCAGATGTTAAAAAAAAACCCCCACTTCATATCGTTTCAATGATGCAGCCGTTTGGCATAGCTGTGCTTGGGTCCCGACGAAACACCCCTGCTGGAAAACAAAAGTACAATTCGCATTAAGCTGATGCTGAAGCATCGCGTTGCGTTGAGCCATTTCAGGCTTGGTCATCATGGCCAAGCGGGTCCAATGAACACTAGATGGGTTTTTGTGCTTAAAGGTAATGTTATGTGTTGGTTAGATTGCTGACGGTAGGCAGAATAGGTTTAGATATCGTATATAAAGAGGACCAACTGAACCAAAAATGTATTTAACCCTTTTTGAACACATTACAATTACAACATCTCGAGCTGACATGAAATCCAACATGGTTTAAGGTTAATTGACATGTCCATACATGCATTTTGCAATTAGACAGTGTAGAGTGCACACTAGTGTATCATGTTTTCCAAAGACTATAAGGAAGGAATCAGGACCCCCTCATAACTACAACTTAACCCTCATTTGTGCACGAACACGCCCTGGCCCACACATTTCTCTAGCTCATCCTACTACTGATTTAATGTTTTAATAAGTGGTTGTTATTATAGTAAGTGATTATTTCAACATTAAAACGGTATCATTATATTATCCGGCTAACATCTGCATCCTGTGCAATTGTATTGCTATTTCACTAGATTTTGTCTGACATAATTGATGTGATAACTACCCTGGAGCCTGTTCTGTTATGCATTTGACTTGTCCTAAAAAACCTGAAAGTATGCATGTAAATTAAACTTTGCTTGAGAAACACTAATTGACTCAACATTTAACACGATGGTAAGTCTGACCAAAAACGATTGCCTTTTTATATGCTGAACCAGCATTTGATGCCGGTGACTGCGCAACTTTCTAAAAAGTGGGGATTTCAGTATTGTGCACCATAATGATGCAAAATCAATCTTTTGATGCTCATGTTCTCAGACATAAATGTGTTAAATGAATGTGCTAACAAATCAGAGACCAACCATCATGCTGTGGGTCTGACAGAATCACAGGCCCTCCTACCCCTGGCCAACTGCAGTAGTATTGCAGTCGGTGCCGTGACCAAACCTAATGTAAATGTATGAACTTTGTTATACCACCCCTAAATTAATGGAAGACATAACATATGTGGTTTCTAATACCAGGTTGTCCGGGTGTCAAACATTGTACACTATTCTGCTGTCTCTGCCACTTGTTTTTAACATGGAGCATAGGTGTGTTTATTGAGGATCATAGTCATAATTCAAACGTTATCAGCAATTTTCACATCCACCCATACCGATATTACAAAATACCTTCGATAACATGCACTTCCACTGTTCAATACCGTCCAATAGCACATTAAAACAAGTAATGGAGTCATCCTGCCAATCCATCTTTACTAATAATTTAGTTATCATTAGCATCTTTTTTTCTCAGTGTTAGTGAGAATGAGGCTGAGCTATTGTTGCTTTTGAAAATGTTATCACTAAAATGGAAAACACAGTTCTTGGTGATTTGTCTATATTGTTTGTAAAAGCACTTTAGTTCGTTTTTACTGGCAAGTAATAGCGTATGTTAGTGATACGATTGTATTGTGTATACTTTTTAATTACTTTGGCACTTAAAGTTGTGTCTGGCAGGCACATTTGTTGAATATAATAGATGAAGAGTTAAACAATAGATTAAACATATAGGTGATTTTAACACAAACAGAAATGCTGTAAAGTAAATACTTGCATATCTGTCTAGCGATATCTGTTAATGAACTCGACCACATACAATTTAGCCAAGTCATTTCCGAGTGGTTTAACAGTTGGTATCAATATCATTGAAATATTGGCAATTGTTAAATTTGTTGTTGAGGCATTGATGCAGATAAAACCTTGAAAATGTAAGTACTCCTATGTCACATTAAGTGTAAAATATAGGCTGTACAGCAAATGTGGATATTTATGACTGCGTGTTCATAGAATTGTCTTTATTATTATCTAGCTCATGAAAAGCAGTTTGAAATTGACCCAGCGTAGCCAATTCACAACAAAAGCAGCAGTCACAACAACAGAGATTTACGAGTTACGCAGCACACGGTGGAGGCACCACATGTCCACAGTGATCCATCACTAAACCCTCCCCGCCCCTGCCTGTTCAGACCCAAGGGCTTCCCAGGTGCAACTGTGATGAGACTGCTCCTGTGGGACACTGCTTTGCACAGCTATCATCAGCAGTAAATTGCTGAAAACAATGAGTTTGCGTGCTCTCCGTGGCAACAGTCTTGCATGATGGTTCTTGTTTACTACTATTCTGCCCTGACATTTGGCTTTTGCCTTCTGCGAAGGGGCCCTGGCTTGGGTTGCACTATACCAAATGCAGTTGCTGTGTACATCTGCCAATGTTTAGGAGTGACTAAAGATTCATTTCCATCTATTTCAAGTTTTGTTTTTATGGTTGGAGCAGTATCCTTTTTATTCCTCTTATCCAGCGAAGATACAAAAGTAACATGGGTGCATGTCTAATGTGTATGCATAATATGCATACACATGCGCCCATCTGGCACCCTAGCAGGGTCTGCCTCGCTATCCACTGCCTAATAGGCCAATAAAGTCTTTTTTTTTGTTGTCCTTCTGTTTCTGTTCAATCTCGTTCATCTTCCACATTTGCACCTGGAACATTTTTCAACTTTTAACTGGACCAGAAAAGCGTGAGGTTCGTTAGGTGATAATTTACTTTTGAGCTGTTGCCTACTATGGGATTCCTTTTCCAAGTTCAAAATCAGTGATGACAGTGATGCAAACATAAATGTTATGTAATATATCCACGTACATAAACATGTATTAATGGAGTGCAAGTACTTGCCAGGTAGAGGCAAACGTCAATCTTGTGGCACAAACCCATCACCCATTTTTATTCAACATCATGTAAGGTTTTGTGCTGCCGCAACAGAAAGTAAAATGGTCAATTATCGGTAAATGTAGCAGTATTTTATTTTTGTGTTCTGCATAAGACGTAAATTCAAGCTGGGCAGTAGATGGTGACACCCTCCTTGTTGTGGCTAACATGGGACAGTGCAAAATGTTTTGCTAGCCACCCTGAGGTAGTGCCAAGTGAAAGTGCTAGCATCAAAGCAGACTTTCCACACCTCTCCCTCTTTGACCAGACATTCAGCCTCAGGGGTGGCATGACGGACAGCTGCAGTCTGACTCTGGACCACTACTAGGTCCACTAAAAGCCGCTGCCAGGCTTATTTTTAGCTACCAGACTAGAGCCACTGGGGACGTAAATGGGAAAAGACTGTAGATAAGTGAACTGAGGCCTCTGGGAAAGGTGGCTAGGGAAATGAAGGATGGGAGGCAAGAAAGAAGTAAGAGGGAGGAGAGTGTGACGTCTGTAATGTGAGTTGTGGTACCTCCTTTTTATTCTCCTGATCTTTGCAGTGCTAGTGCTCCCTGCACTGCAGAGCACAACAAAGCCAAAACTCAGTCTGTGTTTAAGCTTTTTGAAAGAGCTATCCAGGTTTTTTTCTGGGCAGACAGTTGAACAACTGAAGTAGGAGAGGGTAAGATGGATTGGTGGATCAGTTGTGACCATGTTTTCCTCTGATGGAGCACCTAGGTGCCTGATGCCAGGGAAAGACGCATAGGGGGGAGTCCAAGCATGGAGCTTGTGTTTACTTGAGCAAGCGTGGGGGGCATAATGGCCTCATTACAAAGCCTATATCAGGCCAAATTCTAATGTAGACAATCAACGGCAAATGATGGCACGCAGATGAAGCTACTTAGATTTCCTTAGAGCAGGGGTGTCAAACGTACGGGCCAGAACTGGCCCGCCAAAGGGTCCAATCCGGCCCACTGGATAACTTTGCCAAGTGTGAAAATTGCAGAAAATCATTAATTTTGATTTTTAAATGGTTTGTAAGGCAGGGATAACTTAACCTTCCTCAATAGCTTCCACTTGGTGTGGTGATGCCAGCATTACTACACAGGACTGGAAATGTATGGAAAATTAAAATAATTTCTAGATCTCGACAAGTTGTTCAAATCATAAATAAGTAAAATAACAATATTGTTGTTCAGTTCCAAAATACATGTGACTAAGTAATGTTTTGTGCCCTTGTAAATCCACTGTTATCTGTAAATTGTAATGCACATGTCATGACATTAGAATGATTGAATGTGAAAAACTAAGTCATATGGTTTGAATTGCACTTATTTTTCTGAGGACATCTCAGGATGTTTTCATGTACATGTTCATTCAATGTACTGGTTTTACTGGTCCGGCCCACATACAGCCCAGATCAAACTGGGCTGTATGTGGGCCATATGAACTAAAATGAGTTTGAACAGGAGTGTCTGAACACCGCTCCCACGTGGCCAGCAGGGGTCGCTCGCCGACACAGAATGGGGAAATCTAGGCGCGTTGCTTAGATACGGCAAACATGAATGGGACCATAATAAAGGTGGACGCGGGGTTTCATCTTGCCAACCCCCCAATATCGTTCAGATTCACGTCCACAAAAAGTCCTAAATGCCTTATATTATTATAGTATTGAATCGTGCCACCGAATGAAAACGATGTCCACCCAGGAAGAGCAACGGGAGGCCATCGGCAGAGTGATGCACTTCCTCCGGGAGTGGGACCGCGGCGACGGCGCCGCACGGAGCCGCATCCTCAACACCTTCATCGCCCAGAACCAGGGCAAGACTTACTACGAGCTGGAGGCCGACCTCGCCCTGGGAGCCAGTCTCTTCCTGGCCCGCCTGACCACGTGGATGAGACTGACGTATCCTTTAAAACCACTCAACCTGTTCTGTGGTGAGAGGTCATATCTTTGTCGTCATGGTGGACGTGGTCCTTAAGCCTTTTCAGATACATGTTTGGGGCGGCGAGCGTTGGCCTGCAGCTGCGAGCGGTCAGCGTGTTCCTGTCAGCGTCCAGCAGGCGAGCCGCAGCACAGGCCTGACCTTTTGGATGACCTTTTTGTGTTTGGGACCCTCACACATATTAACCCATCCTCTTCCTCTGTCCTCACAGTCATCAGTACATCCTGGAGTTTCTGGAGGATGGAGGGGTCCTCACCCTCCTGGACATCTTGGGTCAGAGAGATATCACCGAGGAGGACAGGGCAGAGGCCCTGCGTCTTCTCCAAACCATCTCAGCGGCCAGCCCCAAATACAAAGAGATGATCTGCGAGAGCCGAGGTTTGCTCCTCACAAAATATGAACAGGGGAGGGGACTACATACATATACATCAGCAGCATGTCTGCTGTTGTTATAATATGTTGTGTGTTTTGCGTGTGTGCAGGCGTGGGGGCCGTGGCCGAGTGCCTGGCCAAGTCGCACTCCGACGACACCCAAGAAGCAGCCCAGGTCCTGCTGGAGACCCTGGCCCGCGGGAACCCCCAGTACCAGCCCCAGGTGTACGATTGCCTGGTGGCCCTCATGGTCTCTAGCTCCCCTAAAGCCCAGCAGCGGGTCGTCCACACCCTACGCACTGTCCAGGTAGAAAATAATAGAAAGCTTCTGTTGTCATTGTACAGAATAAAACGAGATTAGGAGTGCTTTGATCAGTGCATTAAAAGACACAGGGAAGTAGAAGACAAAGGGAAACGCCACGAAAACAAAAAGAGCCTCAGTAAACAAAGACATCCACAGCCGGCAACACAGGTCCTTAAATAGTATAGTAAAAACAATAAATACAATGTAATTTGCACTAGAATAAAAGCATATATATATTGCACTAGAATAAATATAATTATTGCCTTCGAGATGTTTGCCCTAAAAGACAGTCAACATATTACATGTGTGTGTGTGTGTGTGTGGGGGGGGGGGGGCTCATTACTGCTTCTTGGACGTGAAGGAATGAAGTGTGCCTAGGGCCCAGGGAAAGAACCTGTTCTTAAGTCTAGCTGTCCGTGCTTTAATGATCCTGTAGCACCTGCCATTAGGTAACAGGTCAAACAGGTGGTTTCCAGGAAAAAAATGTACATCTCGGCCTAATGCCTCAAACACTATGATTATGTCAAACACACATGCACACGTACGCACAAACAGGGGCGGAGCGAGGGGGTGGCTCTCACTTTAAAAGCCCCGGATCTTTTTTAAGCTTTTGAAGTTATGACAACCCTGACACCATGTTCCCTATACATTACATTACGCCTTATTACTGGGCAAATCATTGCCAACAACAGAAACCTTCATTTCCCTCAGACTATTTCCACACGCCACAACAAGAATTAGAATTCCGCCAACCATAGACTGTATAATAAATAGTCATGGCCGCCAACAGATAGATTCATATACATTCTAAACTCTAAATTCTTAAAAGTGTTCTAAACATTATACAGTATAAACATCAGCAGTCTTGTTCAAGTAGCCTCAGGGTGTGTAACAAACATTGTTTGTTACACACACACACATACTGGAGTTTTCTGGTTATTGTTTCTTTCCATTAAATAGTATTGTCTTGAACAGGCCCTGCAACTGAAAATGTAGGCTATGAATTAGAAGGGATTTAGGATTTGCCAATGTCCAGCAGGTCACCCTAAAATGGACTAGAATGCAGGAAATCGCATCTTAGAAATTCCAAATGTTCTGGGGGAGAATCCCCAGACCTCCCTCTGGGCTAAGCCCCGGAAGTACACAAAGTCTGGCTCCGCCCCTGCGCACAAACACATGCACACATTAAGCATACATTCGGATACACACCTACAACACTTCAGACATCTATGAGTGGTTTCTCAATATACTGATCTGAACTTTTTTTACATGTGAGCAGAGCTAATTGTTTTCCCATTATTCCCTTCCACAGTCTGAACTAAAGACAGCCCATCCAAGCATCGTAGAGCCACTGCTCAACGTGCTCAGGTCTCTGCGCTATGAGGTGCAGGATGAAGGTGAGGTCACATTATCTGGCAGTTAGTGGTACAGTATGAAGAAGTTGGAGCGATCTTAAGTATAGCATGGAGGTTGATTGAATTCTACCACTATTATATGTTACCCATTCCTCTTAACCACCTGTAATGATGTAGGATACCAAATGATCCCCTCAATGACAATGCTAAGAAATATAATTCATTCTAAGTCGCTTTTGGATTAAAGTACACAAGTGGACAATATGTTCCTAAAATGTATATTAATATTTGATTTGTTTTTCACAAATCTTTTTTTTTTTTTGGTTTGGAAAGATGATGTGAGTTACATTACTTTCGTTAGGGCCAGACGAGTTCAACTGGTGGCTGCGACTCGATGGGCTAAATAGTCATCCACACCCTGGGGCCCTTCCAATGCCAGCCAGTGTCTCATTTTAATCCCAAGCCAACATCTGTCTAAACAACAATGTTCAACCTCTCTCTACCCTCCAGCTATCGGTCTCATCCTGGACCTGAGCCAGTATGAGCTGAGACCGGTGCTGCTCAGCCGGTTGGTTGCTCTGTTGAAGCCAAGCAAGAACGGAGCCAAGCTGCACCAGATCCCAGAAGGTTATGCCCCACCCTACAACCATTTCAGGGAGATACTGTAATAAACTGGAGATGCACTATTAGTTAATACTAATATTGTATAATTAGGGCTGGGGGATATGGAGAAATTGATTGTCACGATAATTATGGGGAATTTTACACAATATCGATGAATATTACAGTATGCTCATGAATTCAAACTACCATACAGTCTAACCGAGGTTCATTACTAGGTTCTAGACCGAACTAGGAGTTCGGTCTAGACCTGCTCCATTTGAAAAGTGCCCTGAGATAACTTCTGTTGTGAATTGGCGCTATACAAATAAAATTGAATTGAATTGAATTAAGGATGGACAATTCATAAGGATGGACGATACCTAGTGTGTGCAGGACGATACCTAGTGTGTGCAGGACTGAGCGCGTGCAGGACCTACCTGTGAACATGGCTTTGAAGTAGTCTGAGGAGGAGGCCATCATGGCACGGTGGACAGGAAACACTTCATCTCCATCGCCGGCAACTAGCGTCACGTCACACAGAAGCCCCTCTATCCTCAGCTGGTCGAACCCCTGGGAGACACAAGGGACAAATAGTAGCCTGAGAACAAGCTAGAGGACTAAGAGAAGTGTTGGAATGAAAACTACATAAAGGGACAATGTACAGCGAGCCGGTCATTTTTGAGAAATAAACCCCTTCAGGGTGATTCAAGACCCTGGTTATTACACGGCAACGTATTAAAGAAATCAATAAGTTGACACAAAATATAACAAGAAATATTGTATTGATTTAACCAATCAGGGTATTCAACAAAGCCGTGTAATACATTTCCATAAGGTCCACTGCAATGGAGAAGTGCTGTACATGTGTATTTGGCTGTACATTGATGCAAAGAGAAAGCTATAGACTGGCAGTAGCGGTGCAGAAACGGCTGTATTGTGATGTGGTTATGGATGTGCTCATAAAATGGTGGCTTTTCCATTCCTAATACTAGAAATTATATTTGAAAAACAGTGCGAACTATATCTATGGTCATGTATTTATCCTCTCAGCCTTTTATTTCAAACCTATATTTTTATCTCTAAAAGAAAGCTAACACCTGCACCAAGATTAGTTCCTTGTCGTTTGTACTGTACATTTGGCAAGTAACAACATTTTTGTGATTGTGATTCCAACATGCTCAGTAGCGGGCCGGGCCGGCGTGTACCTGCAGAACCACGGCGCTGTGTGTGTTGCTGGTGAAGAAACGCGTGTTTCCTGTCTTGGAGGCCTGGAGGTGGGAGGGGACGCCCACGTCGCCATAGCCCAGCGCAACCTTCATGTGAGCGTCGTCGTCCTCCACCAGGGATCTGCCCGGAGAACCAGAGAACACAAAAGGAACTCGGTCAGAAAACTTGCACTAGGGCTGCGCAATATTTCAATGTTATCGTTTGTCATTTTTGAATGGTAATGTATTGTCATGAAATGAGGAGTTATCGTGATGCCTAGTTTTATAGTATACATTAATTACGGTGAGAAGATCTGCCCTTAAAATGATCACATATGAAGTTTGAAATGTCAGTGGGAAAGGAAATCTAATTTGAGTGCGATATTATACTTCAAATTTCCATATACTTCAATATCATGACCCTCAGACTGTTAAGAATGGCATTTTGAATTCATAAGCATATCGTGATATTTATCGATATTGTGAAAAATTCCCCATAATTATCGTGAGAATACATTTTTACATATCGCCCAGCCCTGACTTGCACACATTTCCATCCATTGTATGCGTTTGTTTTGTGTGTTGTGTTCTGTTTCTTAGGCGTTTCTTTTAGGCATTTATTTTAGGAAAGTACAGTGGTGGAGTACATTGATCAGGTCAGGGCAAGATAGCTAATTAGCTTGGAAGGATGGTCTAGCGGTTAGGGTGCTTGACTCTTAACCGAAAGGTTCAAATCCCAATGTCTGCAGTCTACCTGTAGGCATCGCTGAGAAAGACACCTGCTCAATAATTACATGTATCTGAATTTTCATTTAATTATTTTTTGGGATAAAAGCTAAGCATCCCCTAAAAGACTAATGAATAAATTGTAAATTGTAAACGATGCTTCTGAAAACAAAAGGTACGTAGGCCAACGATACCCCGATTGTTAGGGGGAGTAAAAGTAGGGCCAGGGGAACAGTGGGAGTAAAAGCATTGCCTTCCTGCCACAACTCAACAACAGCAGGAGGAGACCGGGGAAGGAAGGCGGAGGTGAACCCTAACCTTCTGCTGAGGGAATCTCCTCAGAACAAACTGCTTCGTGGACACAGTAGCAGTCTGCCACCATAGGGAACCACTCTGAACCCATGCTAATTTAATGCCCCCCTGTAGCCCTGTGCCTTATGGATGATGGAAAATACACACAACTACACAATCTAGCGGAAGTGTGGCGCAAGTATGAAAAAAACACAAGGATATTTTGTGGGTGTACAATGTATATCAGTATCAAAAAAGGTTTTCCTGTAAAAGGCTGTCATATTTAAATTGTCTCTCTCCATACAGCAGAGGCCTGTGGACGGCTGTGTGGTGTTGTTCCAGACACACAAGACAGCCTCGACTTAAAACAGCGCCACCATTCAGACATCCCCTATTCACTACGCTAACTGGGCTGCTTGATTCATAGAAAAGCCACGATCTGTTATGTGGTGCTTCCGCTCAAGGTGGGCCGGTCTCAATGTTGAGATGAAAATGTTTGCTAACACTACATAAGGTGTGTGACGTCCGCAGCCTAACATGTAGGCGTCCTTGAGTAAGATGCCCGCTAACCTCTACCAGCACCTATATAACATGCATCTAAAAACAATTAGCTTGGAGTTGCTTTGGATAAAAGTGTCTGCTAAATGACTTGAACGGCAGACCACTAAATCCCAATTAGCAGACGAAAAAGTGTAGACGGTTTGTTCTGTGCGTTTCCTACAGCAATGTTACTTTAGGGTGAAGGGAATTTGTGACGACTGCAAGTTTATTACAAACGTCACGGTTTGGCCGTCTACCATCGCGTTTTCAGTTGTGAAAAATCCATAATGACAGCCAAAGCAGTCATGATGTCACTGTGGATGAAGGTGTCTGCAAAATGGCCACATCTAAAATGATTAAAATTGGTAAAATTGACACTTGGATCCTGAAATAGCAATTGATTGACAGGGAGAAACATGTCGGTGGAAAACAGTGTCTCACAGTGAGATAATTGGTTCAAGTGGGCCACTGACCTTTTTGACTATTATATAACATGAATAGAATGACAGAATGGTGACTATGAAATGCTTGAATGATGTGAGCCTGCAATGTTAAGGTCATGACTGTAATGAGTCCTGATAATTAAAGTATTTATTTTTTTGCATACATTTACATCAATTTGTATCGATACATAGTTTCATAAATCATGAATGCAATTCCAATTTGCATGCTGACAAAATAGAACACAATGAAAATAGATTTAAAAAGTCAACACTTAAAAGGACAATATGATGACCAAAACGATGAATTTCGGGTCCATCACCACAACAAGTAAGGCAAACTAGTCAAACTATGAATGAACTATGAGTTACACATGCTTCAATTCTAGCACACACACACACACACGTACAAACCATGACACGCAAAGCAGCATTTATTTATATTTAACATAGACAAGACAACGGGTGAGGGGGTGGGGGTGGGGAGCTACAAGCTACATCTCAAAGGGAAATGGCGACAGACAGCTTCTGGGAACAGCATTTTTGGAAGAAGTACGAACTAAAACTATAGGAGAAGCTGAGGAGGATCACAGCGACACGGAGCACGACAAAAACCCACTGCAGTGCTAACGAACATTTACCCCGTCAGGTGGTAAGTGGCAGAGGCAGCGAAGAGCGAGCGCGAAGTCCACACCACAAAGGAGTGTTGGTGGCTGGCAAAACGAAAACACACAAGACAGCAGACTACAGTGAAACTCAGTGCAGTGGTCCGCTCCAAGACATCCCACAGAACCACAGACATAGCTAAACACTTGCTAATGCTAAAGATAACCATCTAGCTTTGGCTAATGTAAGGTATGGTGATGCAAGGGAGAGTAAGATGATATTCCACTGTAGTATCTTTTTGTCGCTTTTGGGAAACGCTGGTAAAAGTGTGCCATAAAATTCAACCGCAGTGACAGACGACAGTATCTGTAAAGCACATTAAAAGGGTGGATAGATGGCAATTATGAACATAAAAGCCAGTGAATGAATAAAAATAATTGGTTAACGGTTGAGGTTACTGAAAAAAACTTTTACCGCTTCATGATTCACAATCATTGGGGTCAATGTTTGGATAAATGTTCAAAAGATTGAAATTAGATTTCGGCAGATGGACACAAGACGCATTGAAACAACACAGCGTATGGGTATGAGTACGCAGTTACTTCCAGTAAACCAAAATGGAATATTTAGGACCCTGATAATTGAAATTGGCGTGTTCGCACAGACAAAACCGCAGGTTTGCCACCAAGTGGTGCCTTGGGCTTCGAGTACCTTGTCCAAATTTCAATTTAGTTTCACCTAAAAAAAAACTCAGCCAAAAGAATGAATTTACTTCACAAAAGAAGCTCCATAAATCAGATAAGGAATACAGAGCCCACAAAGACATGGAAAAGGTCAGGAGGAAAGGAAAGGAAAGGAGGAACAAAAGAGGGGAAAGAAAGAAATAAGTCCAGAGCATCCTAATCATCTGTCAGAAAGACCTGAATCACAACCTCCCCTCTCTCACCGCTCCAAAACTAGCCTGCATCCGGAGAACCAAGAACAACAAGGGCAGAGCAAAACTCATGAAACATCCAACATGTTCAAGCAAGACAGCCCTCTCGCTATATTTGATAATAATCACATTCCCAAGCACGACTACGGACATTGATGCTCGTTTGTCGGGATGTGTGCAACTTTTTGTTTTAGAAAAAACAAAATGGACGTCATGAAAACAGGAAAAAAGGGGGGGTTTGGCCAACACTCTACCTGTCGGTATCCTAGAGCAAGATGCCCTACGCCCAACCTGCTCCTTAATGACATGTATCCAAATTCCTTATGACTAGGGATGTTCCGAGCGGTTAATTGCACTGACGTGTACACGACATTTTGAAAACCGTTTATTCGAATACCCGTTAATTAATTAATTAATTAAATTATGAAATTGAACTCTGAGAAATAGTAAAAATCTACTTTAAAATATGGAATTGAT
>JAOPJH010000124.1:4528763-4544826 GCA_027122575.1 Merluccius polylepis | reverse complement strand
GTGTGTGTGTGTGTGTGTGTGTGTGTGTGTGTGTGTGTGTGTGTGTGTGTGTGCGTGCGTGTGCGCAGACAGCATCAGGGGAACAACACTAAGTTGTCCTTATGCTTTCATAACCACCCGGCACACAGATGCAATGAAGCCAGCAGTCCCTTTAAATGGCAGCCTCGGAATAAACTACAATAAACATTTATTTATTTATAAAATACAATTGTATTCTGCAAAATCTCTTTGGGATAAAAGTGCAGCTGCCACAATAAAAAGGAGCAGCCTTCGTTTTTGCTTCAAAGTGAAACACTAGCGTGTCCTCCACCCCGAAACTCTTGGTTGCCAGGTCTCCGCCTCACAGGCTAACATATAGCCAAATCCGGTTGCTGGAAAAGGCAGCGAGCAAAGAAAAAACCAACGGCAGAGCGGAGAGTCAAAGCTAATAAACTTCAACGACGGGGGAAATGGCAGCCGTCCAATCTATATGGAAAAAGCCTTCATCAGGAAACGCTACTGGCATAATTGAGCCGGTCAGTTGTCCTTTTTTTTTGTTTTTAACTTTGCCTTCAGGGGGCTACCATCTCCAGTACGTGTTCCTCATTAGTATAATACATTCGGCCGATGGTTAAACGGAGGTCGGCGCACTCCAAGCGAAACGCACCGTTCCGGGTTTTCGAGGTTGTGCCGACTGTGGCTACTCCCATTCTACCTTCATTTGCATGCACTCCAAATAAATTGGCTTGTTAAACCGGATCACGGCAATACTCCAATTAAAAGCAACTGTCATGTCGGCACATTAACCATGTGAGGTGAATTAAGCTTGACTCAAGAGATTTCTCTACGACCGTGGGATTTACGAGCGTATGTATACGTCTTGCGTTCATTAAAGTCGGTGTATTTAGTGCGCAGACATCGAACTTGGAAAACGGCCTTTTTACCAGATAGACGCTGTCGAGCTTGCCATGTGTTGGTAAAGCGGAGTAATAAATACATACATACATTCGTGTACAGAGGAGATATAGAGGTGGAACTATTGGGCAGGTTACGCAAATCACCCACCTCCATCCCCATTCCAGTTTCTCAGGGGAAGGACCCGCAGGACCCTTCGAGCAGTTACAATTAATGGCTAGCCATTCATCATTGAGCAAAAAATCATTGGCATGGCCATTGAGTGACTATTTGTTGATGCATGTTTCAGTAGAAGTTTATTCTGTGTATACCTTGCTAGGACTTCATTGTTCCCTGGACCAAAGAGCATTATCAGTCTAGCTGTCCCGCCTATATTTGCCCCGGTAGCGTTTGATGCTCAGCAGGTTCTTAACCTTACCAAACCAACCGACCAACAGGCCAACTACACAACATATCAAGCAGGGCTGGGAAGATATGCTCCCGATTCGATACCATCACGATACTTGGGTGCCGATTCGAGTAGTAGGCGGGTACCTGATGCCAAGTATGCATGTATGAACATTACGCTAACAATACTTGACCATACCTAGCACCTTATCGTACCACGTACACTGACATCACGTACGCTAACATTACGCTAGCAGTGCTTTACCATACCTAGCACCTTAACGTATCAAGTACACTGACAAAATCATGTACCTGATGTTAAGTACATTAACATTTTGAGCATCCTTATCTTGCCAAGTAACCTAAAATGCCACGTTCACCGACATGTCAAGTACCTGATCATACGTAGTACCCTAAAATGCAAAGTATGGCGACATCAGCCCTCATCAACTGAACATGGGTAGAACATGCAAACTTCACAGGCAACTGTCTTTGACACACGCTGTGGACCAAGATAGCCAACTTGTGAATGGCAAGCTGGTCAGCAATTCTCGGTTGGTGAATGACTGCAATTAGAGAGGTGGAACATCCATGTTTAGTGAGTAAAACTCCCCACTTATTTTGAATCAACCATCTGGATTTGGTAATTAGCACAACATGGGTGCAAAAAAAAAAACAGCTGGCTCAACGCATGCATGTTGCAAACACACAAGGAGGTGTCTTACTTTCTGAACCAGGAATGCTCCTCACTCAGGGCACACAATTTAACCATCCAATAATAGATGGTCCGATTTTTGACTGACAGTGACAGTGACTGTTTTGTTATTGTCGTACGTTATATGACATTAAATTACTACTAAAACGCAAGAGAAGCACAAAAAAAAATAATCATCATCATTATGGTAATGCCAAGCTATAGCAGTTATGACCTTTCATCAACAGAAGCCAGACTTTTCTCATTTCCATTTAAGAAGTAAAAGTGTGCACACATTTTTTTTACGTATCCATTATCCGAGATGAAATCTAAGTCACACACGGCAACACTGGCAATTCATAGTTTCCTGGATGCCTAGTAATGCACACTAGACAAAAACAGAACATGATCTACTAGTATATTTGAAGCTCGTGCTAAACTGCCTAGAGATTCTCCCACAGTCATATAGCAACAACCTGCACCCTCTCTAATTCTGGAAGCCCATGTGGTAAACCAAAGCATCTTCTTCCTAAAAAAGAACAGACGGCACGATCGCAATGATGCAAGGAGACAGACACGCGCCTCAAATCCATGTGGGAAGAAAAGCCACCAAAAAAAACAAAAACAAAAACACAAGAGCTAATTACACCTACACTGATCTGTACATTTCTTTTGCTAAATGAGCGCCTTCCAGAAGTTTCACTAAAAGAAAGGATAAACCCGACATGGCTTCACCGAGCTTGGAACCGTGCCAGGGTGCACTGAACCGTCGCCATTCTTTGCTAACGTGAAATCTGCACCAAGGGCAGCTACTGCGTTTATATATAGACACACCAGTTCACATAACACACAGATTTCACCACGCTCCACAATACAGACACTCAAGGCAGAATTTACCAGATGTACATGTGAGGAGGGAAGACGGCTCCAGTGAACTGGGAAAGGGACAGAGGTTATGTGCCGCTCGACGGGGCGTGTGGGACACACTCACTTTTCCCTGACCACAGTAACCTATAATTGGGGGTCCAATATCTGTGTGTCTAAAAACACAACATACAATATACATGTATCAAAATAGCGCCGGGTTGTGGGGCAGAGACAGAGTCGGCCTGGTGGAGGAGGGCGGAGGCCATACACATTAGCTACAGACGCTTCTGTGGCGTGGCTAGAGTAGGTCTTTAAATAGCACTGTGGCTTCTAATAAAGACATCAAATGACTTGTGACATATTATGAATACATCTCTACAGTATGAATGTAGTGATATNNNCACACACACACACACACACACACACACACACACACACACACACACACACACACATATATATATATACTTGTTACTGGTACTACACAACTACATGTCATTGTTATTACACATTATAAATCTCTGAGCAAGTCAATCTCACACTTAAAAATGTAACCATGGCGAAGAGGATTAAACTCTTGTGGGTTCCGAAAGGATCTGCTCTACTACTCATAAGGCTTGTGATTATTATTCAAGTTAGATACAAATATAACATAAATATTTATGACTATGGTTATTATTCAAAATTTCAGAAATATTGTAATTTGAGTTGTAAAAGGTCAGGAATACAAGCACCGTGTGCATCCTTTAAGTGTAAAAAAACCCCCACTTGAATGAATAATAATCATCTTTTTATTTATAAAGAGCTGAGCAGCTGTTAAGTGGCAAAGTGCTTAACATTCGCCCTCTCTGTAATTAACCTCCCCATGCTGGCAAGCATCAAGGAGAGAGAGAGAGAGCCCTAAATTCCTTCAACCTTACAAGACAAGAAAGCCTCCTGGACTCAAACCCATCCCTCGCTAGTTAACACGCTACGCTAGTCAAACTAGCAGAAGAAGACACCAGTGCCTTTAAGCATGGCACTGACAAAAACCAGAGAAGAAGAAGAAGAGGATGTGGGAGTGTGTTCACCCATCCCCAGCCTACCCTCCCCCCCTCCCCTGAGCACCAGCAGATGACAATGGCTCCTGAACCAGGACACACCATGCACCCTGACAAAGACAGGCTCCTCCCAAAGCCACTAAAAGGGGACCAAACAAACATTGCCCAAGGCAGAGTGCAATGGCACAGACGCAAAAGCTCTCGGTGTGCTGAACCGATCTGCAGGATTTGCCTCGTTGCGTGCGTGGAGCGAAGCCTTCCACTGGCCACCGATACAATAGATGTCAGACACAGGGAGGAGGAGTACAACCCAAGCAGAGAGCAGACTCAGCACAGGGAACACAATCGTTTCCTGCTAGATCACGGCTGCAGCCACACAGACACAGAGCCCCCTCTCCTCTCACACCAAGAGGAGAGCCATTCAAACCCAATTAAAAAACAGAAAAGCCATTGAAACGAATGTGAGAAGAATAAAAAAAACACAGAAACCAGAATAACTTTACAAAGGCAGTGGACTTCCACCTGAACAGCCACGCCACACCGCCCCGGCATCTCTCCCTCCCTCCCCCCCTCCCTCCCTCGTCCCTCAACTCACATGTAGGCAGGCGACAGAGGCGACGACCTGGACGTCTTAAGCACGGGCACGGGGAATTTCCAGCTGACCGGCGACCCGCTTTTCCATTTCAGTGGCATGTTGTTGCTGTCACCACAACGGTGCTACGGTCGCACGCACGCCACGGAGCACATCCACTGAAAACCTGCCGACAACAACGCACGATTCCATCCCACACGGCCCACACCAATAAAAAAGAAAAAGAGAGAGAGAGAGAGAGAGAGGGGGAGGAGAGGAGAGGAAGAAGAAGTAGAAGGGCCCTGGTAGAATGGAGCGCAGGCTACAGACTAGGCTAGTGACACTAGCAGCACTAGCAGCAGCGCTGGGAAGCCAATGGGTTGGATCCACCACAGTGACTATTTTCTCTGCTGCATTTCACAGTCGGCAGGAGGGAGGGAGGGAGGAAGGGGAGGAGAGGGAGGGGAGGAGAGAGGGAGGAGGTGAGAAACCCCTCCCTTTCCATCAGCCTTTCAGAGATCAGTGGAAGCTCAGAAACGGCACCATCTTGTTGGAAGAGCGGGAACTACAACACTTGGGTTACGATGAACCATAACATTTAGCTGACAGCCTTTGTTATGCCAATCTGTGCTGGAGGTAAAATATAATGCATTGCGTGAAAAAGCAATAGCTTAGCCATCTCTTGCATACTAACATAGTTGGGATAAAAGGAAATTGGTCCCAATGAAAGGCGCATTATAAGTGTCTGTATTCAAATTATTATTATTATTATTATTATTATTATATAAAAGTGCATAATTTAACATATAATAATAATAAGCAACATATTATTAATACCCAATTGTGCACTGATTTTGGTAAAGTGTTGAATTTAATATTCCAGCTCATCCACACAGATCCACAAATCATCCCTGACTCGATATAATACACAGAGAAACAATCCTATCCCTTTCCTTTCTTCCAGTGCCCAAGGTATGAAATATACATAAACACAGTGTGTGCACTCACTCACTGCCACAACACTTTTCACAAGAATGCCGTCTCCCTCACTGAACTATCACCCACAGCAGTGGAATGAACTCCGTAACCTCCTCACAGTCTGAGAAACACGTTTTCTAAAGAAAAATGTCTCATCTGGTGCTCTCTGTGCACATTTGAAACACTGGGAGCCGATAAACACACAAGCTCTCACACCACCAATCAAAGACTTTCATTAAATGCATACTAATTTTGTCTGCTTATATTCACGTTGCAATGCAAAAGATAAATATGTAAATGACAGTTAAGAAGCACTTAGCATTACTTTAAATATTCACCCAAGATAAAACACTCTCCTTACAAGCCTTGAAAACATAACTGTTTAGCTACTTTTGTGTATGTGAACTGTGCTGTTCAACTAAAGATAAAATAGTAACACATACAAATTGTTAACTTAGTATTGCTAGTTAGTATGAGTTCTCATCACTGACCAGTTGGAGAATTCTGACTTTCAATTTCAAATTTCAAATAGTTCAATTACCATGTTCTGTATGCTGTATTTATTATGTTTTTTTACATGGACTATAATTGAACACGTAATAGCAAATAAAATTAATATTTTGCAAAATAATGGTTTTATATTAGGGGATTAAAAAAACGTGCCTGGTTTGCACAAAACATTAAAATCAAGTCAATTGAACCTTAGGTTATCAAATAAAGACAGAAACAAGATTTGTGTGTGTGAAATAATTTTGTGTGCAATCAATCGCCATATAATGAATAAAATCATTCCTACTAGGAGTCTAACGAGGCTAATCGTTGCAATATTATTCCGAACAATCAGTAGTGGACCTAATTAAATATGCAAACGCTGCGAAAACCCCATGCGTGCAAGTACTGTTCACCTTTATTACCTACATATTAATTGAGAATGTAATTTCAGCCAGACGCTTACGGTCAGGCGCACATGGTTGCGTTACGATGATGATTACTGTGGTTATGCTCTTATCGCTGCTCTCTGCATACTGCCCTCTATAAAAGCAGTGTTCAGGATTGTGTTGATAGCAGTGCTAGGAATAAAAAAGACATCTGCAATGGATTTTATTTGCGGATCGCTGAAAAGCCATTTGTGCTGCTGTTCATCACTCTGTGAAGGGCTTCAAGGCGATTTCCAATACTAATGGAAAACATTCAAGACAGCTCCCATTCCTGCAAGTAACAAGCGCTGCTCAGCCTATGAAACTCCGACGCAACTACTTACAGGGCTCTTCGGACCATAACACTGGTCTCAACAGCTGAGGTTAAAATACAATGACGAACGAAATAACAAACATTGCTAATGGCCTATATACGCTTATGAACTTTGAAGACCTTTAGATCAGTGCATCTCTCGTTATAGCAGCCGTTAACCTACTTTCAAGAACATCTCATCATCATCTCAAGAAGCTTCCTTCGCGGCCAGCACGTTAATGAGTGTGAAAACTCACTTGGAGATTCAACGTTTCTCTGAGACATGATTGGCCATTGCAAAATAGAACGCCCAATCAGGGACAGTGGAATAAAGATTAACACTAGAGAGAATGGAAAAGCATCTCCATGTGCTACTTACTTTCATTAATTTATAATCCGGTAATTCAATTTAGCGAAGGAACATTCATGTGTACCAGCATATTCTAGAGGCCACTCTAAAGCCATCTGTTTCAGAGTTAAAGCGCAACAGAAATTGGGTCAAGTGGCAGGACAGAGATGCCAAACACACCCGCAAAATCTACAACTGAATGGGTGTATTGGACGGACCAGGTCAAAGCCCGGACCTCCACGCAATTAGAGATGCTGTGGTGGGACCTCCAACACAGCAGCACATAAACACATGCCTTCAAGCTTCAAGAAACTGAGGCAGTGGTTCAAATAGTAGACCAAAACACATCCACCCGCACTTGTTGCTTTGGGTAAAAGCATCTAAAATTATTAAATGTTAATGATGTGAGGGTAAACACATTGATTTCAGCTATAAAAAGGTGGTTATACAAGCTACCATTTGCTACCATTACTTTATACACATTAAACACAATGTTGTGGTCCTGGCTAGCTCAACTGGTAGCATGGCATTAACGTTGCCAGGTTTAGGGGTTCGATTCCCACTGGGACCACCCATGCTAAAAATGTATGCACTCAGGGTATTGTAAGATGCTTTGGATAAAAGTGTCCACCAAATGGTGTATATTATTGTCTTATTTCATGTCCTGAGCAATAGAACCGATTTGAAATAAGGTATACTAATACCCCACTAAACCTCAATTCAGCAAACCATTATTATCACCAACCAAAATGTATTTATGGTTTATGCTTTGATTTATGCATTAGGCTATATTTATTATTTTGCTCAAAAATATGAACTATATCTGGTTTATTACAAATATAAATCATCATCATCACCACCACCAAAAGCATGTGTTCAAATGACGTCAGTGAAACATGTACATGGGCCGGAGTGATGTACACTGTGCAGTACCTGTCATGCATGGCAATAGGCATCGTCTCCCCTCTGTGTCCAGGGTTCTCCATACCCTCTCCAAGACCACGCCTGAAACATACGGCACAGAACACACGTCCACATCTGAGCGACACACTTACACTCCTGTTTCACACAAAAACAAATACAACTGAATATTGACACCGAAACTTCAGCACAAAAAAAAGAAGACAGTTGAACCTTGATCAAACAGCAGTAAAGATCAGTACTTATAAAGAAGGAGCCGCCTTTACGGTGTCACTGCCTAATGAATGAGTTGGTACATTCATTTATGAGTTTGTTTAAACTGTAAAATATCTCACAAAAATATGAGGCTCGGCGTAGATTCATAATTTTATTGACAATAAATGTGATTTTCTAATTCATTTATAATTAAATGGCACAGGTAGTTGTTTGCAACACCATTCCCCCAGTGATGCATTTTTGCAATTGATATACAATGAATATACAATGTGAACTTTACGCATATTTTTGTTAGTGTTTTGCTACATTTCAAAAAGGCATTTGTCCTTTGCTTTTGGCTCATAAAAACAGCCAAAGGCACTTGAATGGCGACAGCATGAATCCCTACAGTAACACCACATCCCTCATCTCTATGCAAGCCAAGAGGTCGTGACAGAGGAACCTGTTGCATTGGGCAGCTCAGTATGAAATGCTTATTGTACACGCCTGGCCTCTGTCCTAGCACGACACTGTGCCATTAAAAACAACATGACTTCGTTGTACTTTTTGAAAGCCCCCCTCAAAGCCAAAGACATATTTGTTGCAGGCCAGTGGCTGACAACAAAAACAAAAGTTTGAGTTGTGAGCTGTGAGCTGTTATGCACGCCATTCACTGTGGGTCTGTAACAAACAACTCATTGGTGTGTGTGTGTGTGTGTGTGTGTGTGTGTGTGTGTGTGCATGTGTGTGTACGTGTGTGTACGTGTGTGTGTCTATTCCTATATTCGCCAACAAATTCAACAAAGTTGCCATGGAAACTAATTTCGCAGGTTAAAAACCCCCACCTAAAAACGACTACTAGTCCACTAGCTTACGTGCTAGCTAACTCGGCTAACAACACAGCTGGCGACATGTCGCCGCCGCCGAGCGAGACGACACACGTGTTACGAGACGTAACGCCGTGAAGACCCGGACCCGGTTCCGTTACAGGGGGTGGGGGGGTGACGGTTGGACGTGGAGACGCCTGGTCCCCACTGGAGGGGGGGGGGGGGTCTAGTAGCTAGCTCTACTCTGACATTAGCCAACTTACATGAACTCTCCAGGAGGACCGCCTGTGAGCACCTTGTCAGACTCAGACACACAAACAGACACACACACATACACACACACAGACACACACTTTGTGTTTCCCGTTTCCCGACGTTAAGCCTCTTCGTGTTTAATTAAAACCAGTATGTCACCGTGAGCAAACAGTGGGACGTGTTGGCGACCAGTCTGTCGGGTTGCTATGGGTCCCGGGTTGCTAAAGGGATTTTAGGGGGGGACACTAGGCGGTCGCGGTGTTTAAACGTTGTTAAACGGCATGGCGGACGAAGCGTGGCAACTTTTAAAACAATGGGGAAACCCGTACCTTTCGACGACGACGAGATGAACCAGCGTCCTTGTTTTTCCTCGCCAGCCCCAGAATCTACTTAAAACGCGGAGGGCAGGGTTGTCCCCTCCGCAACGGGCCAATGGGACGCGAGCTTACTGGGGCCGCCGCAGTGTCCGCACTTCCGATTGGTTGAGCGGTATGGCACTCTCCTCCCATTGGCTGAAAACTTCCGTTACTAAATAAAGTGCTATAGGAGAAAAAAAAAGTATTGAGGGCTCCTAAGTACAACTACTACTTCTACTACTACTACTGTCTATTACTATTACTACACACACCGTGCGTGTAAAGCTACGTTTAAGGAATACATAATGATTATTATGAATACATTTCAGGGATACTCTCAGTAAATGGCATAAGTAGCAGAGGAAAGGTGTGCCCTTTCCTCTGTGGTTACAGGAAGCCTTATTATATATTCAGAACAGACTTATTGAAATGGGCTGCTGTAAACGAGAAAGGATAATTAACAGCATAAATAGGTTCCTCTTTATCATAAATCATAATATGTCATATGTCATTTGATGTCTTTATTAGAAGCCACATCGCCACACCTACCTAAATATAATTATTCTGAAATTTAAAAAAAAATGTGACAAGTAATATATGCATTATATATATTTAATAAAATATGTACAAGTATGATTTGAGTAACTACGTCCAGGGGGCCAACATACAATTGAGTAGGACCCCCCAGGTCTTATACATACATAACAATACATCACTCCTACATCCTCCCTTTAGATAGATGGTTCCACCAACAGTTCATGGGGATTCATCTCACATTGGTGCAGCGTTAAAATGGACGTGCTGGCATCCAGGCCCCCTCAAATTAGGGCCTGGGCATAGGGCTGGCAATGCACATTGCACATGTCTGAGCATGTCCACAGCCTGATGGGTGGGACATCTGCAGAGTACCATCACTTCAACCACCAGGGGAACCAGGTCACTGGAGTGGTCTGACACACAGGCAGAACAGCTCAGGCCTGGGCGTCTGCCCTCCTTTGAGAATGACATCTCTGAAAGCCATTCAATGTGTGGGAAGAGTGACAGTGCTCAAGGACATGTGATGATTCTGTCTCAGAACATACAATTGAAATGCATTGATCATTGGGAAAGTTAAACCTGCGATTTACTTCCTGCTATTACTCTAGCTAATAATGTTCGTTGATAATTAATTAGGTAGTAATTATGTATTAATTTGGTTGTCGCTGACATTAAAGTGACTTATGAATACTGAAAATATGAAACATAATTCTCAATGTAAATCAAACTAATACTAGGATACTACTACTTCCCCTGAATCTGTGTGTGAAATTGGGTGTGATTATTTAGTGTGAGCTCTGACCTCAAACCCTACTGAGAGAAGGATCTGAAACCACATTTCCTCTTCTCTGACTGTCTGTACAGACAGGCCAGGCTTAGCAACGACAACATCAAGTCAATGCTAGAAGGCCATTAAGCCGTTCCTGAGTAGTATCTTAGCCTAGTTAATTTGTCCATTCAAATATTGCTAGGTGATGCTTAATAATAGCCTTCATTTTGATCCAATGCTTGAGTCATTTTATGACTCTACGAATGTAGATTTGTGTAGATGTGTTCCCAGGGCTTAAAGGAGATGTTTGGTCGCAGCGCAGATTAGCAACGGATAAAATAATGACTTCCACATTATTCCAGAAGGCCCTAGTTGCCAATAGTTTCTGAGCACTTCTCTGTTTGCAGTGCTACAGAACAGAAAGCAGTCTATGGTGACTATCCATGGATATTAAGTTCCCTGACTACTGCACAAGCATGTTCATTTTTTTGTCTAAGTTTGTTATGAGAGACAAACAAGCTTTTGTCAACAAGGAAACCAGCTGACAACCCGGCCTGCCTGAAGTGAAACGGAGGGTTGTGTTGGCGTGGCGGCGGTGAAGGCATCAGCTGAGCATCATCCACTATCTTTAGCTGCGTGGCTTCAGTGTTTATCAATCAATCAATCGAGACGTCAGCTGTTTTGTTCACTGACAGCTCGCACTCAAATGTTGCTGTGCTTCGTGCCACTGGCGTTATCGTTCTCCACAGCTGCGGCGTTTTGTCCCAACCTTCTGATGAATATGTCCTCATGGGGGGAGCAGGGGGCATTGGTAGGAGGTGTAGGCTGTGTAAATGCACATAATGCACAATAATACAGCAATTTCACAAATTACTAACAAATTAACTGTTGTTTAGTAAGTACTTTTAAGACCTTAGCACTACCGTTGTGATGCCTGAGAGTACTGATTCAAGATTCAAGAAGCTTTGTTTATCCCGAGGGAAATTTCTGGGCAACAGTTGCAATACAAAGGAGCAATACAAAGGTGGGAAGGTCATACAGGGTCCTAAAAATAAGCTAACATAAAATAAATAAAATAAGTACAAACTAAATAAGTGAAAAGGAATGGTAACAGTGGTAACAGTGGTAAAAGTGATACAATTGTAGCAGCATTTTCTTAGCAGCATAAATTAACTAAGGTAAAGTAAAGATAACCAAATCAAATTTTAGTAAAACATGAATACATCCAAAAACGACGGGTTATTACTGTTCATGTCAGGGCCAACGATCACCACAGATATCCACAGTCATCAGACATGTTTCCTTTTTAGTCTCATTCGGGACTCACAACCCTGGGAGTTACTCACACAATTAACAACAACAACAACAACAACAACAACAACAACAACAACAACAACAACAACAACAGTGTGTGGCATGCATTGCAACCATGTCTTTCAGGATTTGTGAAGATGTAAATCTGTGCAGCTTCATTTAAAATCCCCCCCCCTGATGTGTGACTTCCTAACTGAGCCACAGGGGGGGCGCCAGTGCCCCTGAATCTGCCGGCGGTGCGAGCGGCAGAAGAAGAGTTTCACCCCGCCCTGTGGACGCCCATCGTAACGGACACCATTTATGTTATTGGATTTGTTTTCAGGGGGGGGGTTATCGTCAGTTAAGACGCTAAGCTAAGTTAGCTCAGTTAAGCTAGGCACCCCCTTATGTCTCCAGCTGTGTCCCCCCCGATTTGACAGGGCTGCTGACCCCATTGAAGACACCAAGGGACAAGAAGACACGAGAAAAAGCACCGCTAGGTGTCGGCCAAAGTGACAACACGTCCACGGCGTTATGTGTTGACGTTTATGGGGGAGGAGGTCGGTTCCGAGACGCGTAAAAAGCCTCGGGGTTTTCCTGGGGGGGGGGCGTCTTGCACTTTGCGTTTGCAAACCGTTTGCAACCGTCGACGGAACCGAGCGCATGAATTCACTTTTGGCCGTTAGGAAGTTAGCCAGTTAGCTCCGCGAAGCTAATCACACCTAGCATGGCGTCGGACACCAGCGACACAGAGGAGTTCTACGATGCGCCGGAGGACGTCCATTTCTCCCCGTCTCCAAAAGTGTAAGGACATGTATATATATGTATTTATATTGATATATATACACCTATTGTCAATGCATTTGCTGTTTGACATGACGACTAACTGACTGACGAGTGACGCGTGCAGTTGGGATGCTTATCGCCACGTAAAACAGGTTGACAAGACGTGATGAAACAGGTTGTAGTTGTGCTTCACCCACACTGGGGTTGTGGTTGTGGTTGTGAGAGTCTCTCTCTCTCTCTCTCTCTCTCTCTCTCTCTCTCTCTCTCTCTCTCTCTCTCTCTCTCTGTGTGGGGATCGATGAGAGACAGAGAGAGAGACCGTCTGGGACGTGCTGACCGATAGACAGGTGGAGTAGGTCGGAGTCCAACTTGCACCTCAACGTCACATGGTCTCCCTGTGATCTGGGGAAATGAAACGCAATGAATGACTACACTGTGCTTTTTTGTTGTTGTTCTGCTTGGATCAACGAAAGCCATGCACAACATTGCTATACAGTTCTTGGTCAAAGACACAAGCTAATTACAATCACTTGAATAAGTGATTATTCTATAGAAATATAGCAAATCTGTGACCTGTCATCCACTAAGTCTTCCTCATGTTGCATCCAAACTGTGTGAACCATTATTTCTAGTATAACACATTCATATCATGTAGTCTACATATTTCCAAACTGTGAGACCAGTGCGGTTGTAAACCCAGTACTGTTTTGGGGTAATCTCCATTGCCATGTGTGTCTACTTCGACCTATATGCCCTAGCTGTTTACTTGGTGGCCCTTTTTTGCTGCTCCCAGCCTAAAATCAACTAAGCCTGTTTAGTTATTATGGGCCACAATATTGGGTCTTTGCAGGGTTAGGGTTCGGGTATACGTGTTGTAACTGTCAAGATCATATTCATTTAACTGCCCTCTGAAAAACATTGTGTTGAAATGTTGCTTGTTTTTTGTTTTTTTCAGGTCACCTGCAAAGTTTTTCATTCCTTTGCCTCAGGTATGTTTGAGAATAAACACTGTCTAGATTAGAAGGTTTCCACTAGCACTGCGTGTGCGTACTACAGTAGCGCCACCCATGTTTCCTTTACCTTGATTGTAGCCAACAATCTCCAGTTGCTACCTTGGCGACTGTTCACAACCCATCTAGACCTTGTGCTGGAAGTTATACAACAGATAAGCAAGGAATGAGTCTTGAGACTACTGAGACTACAGATGTATTGTATATAGAGATGCACAACATTGGTATACAGTTCTTGGTCAAAGAAACAAGAAGAAACAACAATTACAATAACTTGAATTAGTGATTATTCTACAGAATGTTCTATAGAAATATAGCAAATCTGTAATCTGTCATCCACTAAGTCTTCCTCATGGTGCATCCAAACTGTGAACCATTATTTCTAGTATGACACATTCAGATCAAGGTCAACGATAATAATTTAGAGGTTTTCAAACCAATTCCAGGAATCTGTGGTCCCGACACAGGACGCAACTAGCAGATCGGCACCGGCGGAGACGCAAGATGATTCTCTTCAGGTAGAGGAGTCCTTTAGAAGTACAAGCTGTATGTTATGGTTGATGTTTAGTACCTGCGTGATTTAGACTTCCTAGTCCATTACAATATTAAAGCAATGTTTTTCACCCATTTTGCATATTTCGCAAATTATATCCACTTACCCGGGGAATAACCAACATGTCATGACCTTATGTTTGGTATGGAACTTAAGCTTTGGCAAGGGACGTCTCTTCCCGTCAAATGTATTTGTGGTGGGTAAGTGGCTATTAAGCCAAATATCCAAAATGGGTGAAATATTGCTTGAATAAGGCTCATAAAAGAGGCAGCCCAGCGATGTTTGGCTAATGCTGAACATGCATATAGATGGGTTGGCTTCTAGCTAGTGTCAGAACTTTTAAAAGCTTCTGGAAGCAGCTTATGTGTCTTTTGTAGAGACGTCCATTCAATAACGAGGCTTTTCTCCCACACTTGCTTTTTTGGAACATATCTTCCATATTCTTATGCCATTTTATTTAGCCGATGCTTTTATCCAAAGTTATTTTTTAAGATGCATGTCACTAATGAACAGGGATTGGGGTTCAAACCCAGAATCATTTGGCTGGGAGTCAAACACCCTAACCACTAGTACATCCTGTTCCTATTGCACCGCAGTAGATAGTTCGGCAGCTCCCACTTGTATGAATGTAGAGTTTAAACATTGCGTGCCCTGGTGGTTTCAGTTATACATGTACATTTACATGTACATAAACACAAGCGTGTTTCTGCCACACCCACCAGATTATCGACAGCATCATAGAGGAGAGCCAGAAGGGGAGTGCGGGGGAGGCAGACCAGCTGCTGGAGCGGCTAAACGCGGACGTGAGGCCGCAGTCCGGGATCTCGGATGAGGGTGCCGTACTACCGGTGGAGCTGGCCGGGCCGGTTGTGGAACCCGAGCCTACGGGACACCTGGAAGAACCACAGGAGCATGACGAGGTGGATGTAGCGTCTGGCCTCCCCTCCCCCATCCCCTCCTCTGACCTCCCAGACCTCCCCCTCCTCCCCCAGGAGGAGGAGGAGGAGGAGGAGGCAGGAGGCAGGATGAGCCAGCCCCCGGACATCACCAGCACCCTGGAGCGCCGCCTGCCGTCCCTCGACCCCCTCCCTGCGGCGCTGGGGGATGCCGAGCAGGAGCACACGCCGGCAGATCAGGTCCCTCTCGCGGGCCAAGTGGACTCGGACTCGGGTCCCTCCAAGCCGCCGCGGCAGTTCACCATGGAGCCGGACATCGTGGCGAGCACCAAGAAGCCCCCTCCCTCGAGACCCCCTCCTCCCAGCTCAGCCCCGCCCCCCAGACCCCCGCCCCCGTCCTGGCAGACCCTCTCACTCAACAAGCGCCCCCAGGAGGTCCGACCCTGCGCACTGGAAGGTAAACGACGTCACACAGTGAGGCTGGTGATGAGCCCGCTGTAGCTCTTTTAGTAGTCGAACCAAACAAGAAGACTTAGGCCCAATCCCATTTCTCTTTTTTACCCCTTACCCCTACCCAATTACCCCTACCCCTCTCTTTCGAGTGCCCCTCGGAACAGAGTGACAAGGGGTAGTGGTTGAAATCTTCCCCTATGAA
>JAOPJH010000124.1:4504698-4516824 GCA_027122575.1 Merluccius polylepis | reverse complement strand
CCCCCCCCCCCCCCCCCCCCCCCCCCCCCCCCCCCCCCCCCCCCCCCCCCCCCCCCCCCCCCCCCAGAGACAGACAGACAGAGTGGTTAGCGTTTGCTTTTCTTGGTCTTCTTGTGGGAGCGGTGGGGCGACCGGGACCGGGACCTCCTTGCTCTCCGGTCTGCGGACGGAGATCTGGAAAGCTTTGACCGCTTGGGAGACCTCCCTCTGTGGACGTCATGTACATCATTTTAATGAATCCATTTTGTTTTAGGCAAAATAGGCTTGAACTTGTATTGACAGCTTGAACTAGGGAGCAAAGTAATAGCATGTTTTGGAATATATATATATGTGAAGTGCCCTTGTATATGTTTTGTTTAGAGACAACTGTCAAAACTTATTTATTTTACAAATGTACACCGAAATAATAGATGTTTTAGAACTGATAACGGGGCTAAATACATTATTTCAAATGCTTGCCTGGATGGAGAGACGCTTTTGCGTGTCGGGGTTTGATCGTCTGAGTCTGAGCTCCTCCCCCTCCCTCCTCGGTGGTCGCTTCGCTTGGACTTCTCCTTGTCTCTCCTCTCCTCCCTTGGTCGGTTGGACTTGGAGGAGGACGAGGACTCACTCTGCTCCTCATCGTTGTCAAACTCCTGGAGGGATGGGAGAAAAATAACAGGATTACGATGAGGTAAGCAGCATAGTTTGTCAAGACACCAAAATGGTTGCCAAGCAACACAGGCTAGAATACAGGCTTTAGCATACGGTGCATTAATACGAACAATTAATTGTTATGGCATCACAGGTGTGTGTTTATATTCGGCTTCGAGCCAATCAGAATCAAGGACCGGAACTAGTATCTGTTTCATCAGTGGGAGTCTGACCTTCTGCAGCAGCTTCCTCCTGTAGTGTCCCACCTGCTGCTGGAGGCTCATCCCAGACCTGCTGGACCGCTGGCCAGACTCCAGTTCGTCCTGGACCCTCATCACCTTCACCTGCACCAGAGCACATGTTTGTAAAGCGGACCAAGGCTTCGGCACACGGCTGGTCGGGAAACGCTGAGGTAACGACTTAGCTCAGTTTAACGGCTCAACGTTTTATCTATTCATTATTTCCTATAAAGGTCAGGGTGACTTCTTGCCTCAATCTCCCTCAGCCTTTTTCTCTTTCCCTCGGACATCTGGAAGGTTCTCAGTGAGTTCTCGAAGTCTGCGCTGTCATATTTAGACGGGCTGGAGCCGTCGTCGCTGGAGTCGCTGTCCGAGTCGCCGCCTTTCTCCTGCCGGGTGGCCCTGATAGGGAGAGGGGTTGATAGTGTGACTGCACTGTCTTATTATTTATGATAAGATGACACATCGGAAAATAGATTTTTCCTCTTCCGCCTGATTTCCTGTGGTATGACATGCTATAACTAGCCTGATAGCATGTCCGCTTGTTAGCATGCTTCACTATGTTATCAGCAGATCTCATTCATCTCATTAACTTCAAGTTATGCTACTGATGTAACAAACATGTGATCGGTCACCGAGGAAGAGGAGGAGGCTCACCTCAGATCCAGGTCCTCTTCGTCGTCAGCGGGCCCCAACACTGCATCCCATTTAGACTCTGTCTTGGCTGAAAGGAAAAACATTCGATTCGATACTATCACGATACTTATGTGCCGATTCGATATGTATTGCAATTTTTTTATTTTGCGATTCTTTTTGCTACAAGTATTGCGATTTGTTATTGCGATTAATTGTGACTGTCAATCATGAGGCATATTTGTCAGTCAGTCTTTCTGACTTTTATTTCAGCAGCATCATTGCTATACTGGGAGGGTTTAGTGTATTTTTTGTATGCATTTAATGTGAAACCCAACACAAAAAAATATTTTAAATCGATTCAGGCATAAAAAAAACGGGGGAAAAAAAGAAGAAAAACAATTGTGTTTTATTCGCTATACTTTTGTTCCCATCTCTAGTAAAAACATGTGGTGCTGATGCATTTAAGGAGGTGGTTTCCACTACCTTGTGGGAACTCCTCTGAGGTGCTCCTCTGCTCCCATTTGGACCTGGCAACCCCAGGGAAAGGACCACTGCCATCGTCCACTAGGATACAAAAAGAAATGAAAACAGGCTTTATTGCTTTGCTAATATAACGTTTACTATCTTAGCAAGTGCTTTTATCCGAAGCAACTTAGTGAATTCAGATACAGGGCATTAAGGAGCAGGTAGGGGGTTAGGGGTTATCTACCTCAAGGATGCCTACAGGTTAGGCTACGGACATTGGGGATCGAACCCTGTACCCTTCGGCTGGGAATCAAACTACACTTACCACCACACTATCCTGCCATCCACCTTAATCAATTCATGGTGTTCACATTTCCGAACGCATTTTGTAATCATGATGCAATTATCAATGATGATTTTTCTAATCCCAAGAAGTAGGTATTTTGGTGCTTCCAATTCATTATAATCAATTAAATGGTCCAGTTTATTCAATTGCCCATATGTATCATGATGTCTTGAGAATGCTCTTATTTTGTTAATCCCGAGAAGTAGGTACGTACAGGGCATCCCATCGATGTCGTCCATGGCGACGGCGGCGGCGGCGGAGACGGCTCCCAGGGGGACACCGTCGATGTCGTCCACGGGGACCCCGTCCAAGGGGTCCCAGGCCAGGGGCGCCCCGTCCAGCTCATCCAGCACCTCTCCATCCAGCGCCGGCCCCTCCAGAGGAGCCCCGTCGAGGTCAGGAGGAGAGCCCTGGGGACCAGAGACAGACAGACAGAGAGGCAATGTAAATGTTTATTTTTCATGCCAATACAGCTCTTTTGAATTGAATTGAATTTAGAGAGACAGCGATAGAGCAATCGCGATCCCCAAGCGATAGAGACGGATAGTGAGAAAGAGAGAGAGACAGATAGACAGACAGACATAGAGGCAGACAGAGAGTGACAGAGAGTGACAGAGAGAGACAGGCAGACAAACTGAGTGACAGAGTGAGAGGGACAGAGAAGGGCAACGGCTCCACAAATTGTATTTTTATTTGTATGCATTTATATTTTTTAAAACCATTCACGGATGACGGTTGTTGTGATAGTTTTTAATGCAAACTTCAGGCACCAAATTAGGAGGCCAAACAATCGGCCCGTTCCGAACAGGCACGTTTTGAACGGTCAATGCACTGGTTTAATAAAAAGCATCAGGTGTTACCTCTGCCTTGTCTGGCGCCTCCTCGGCTGCCTTGGTGAAGCCCAGGAAGACATTCTGCAGGTGGAGGAGGTAGGACTCAGGGTAGATGGCCCAGTCCTCCCACGCCCGGAAACAACCCATCACCTTTTGCTGAGGACGGAGACAGTCATGCATTAGTGTGCATTGACATGAGACGCAGTGTGCGCACTGCAAATTATTTGGTTCTTACCAAGATAAAAAAACTGTTTTAAGAGTTAATTTCTTATTCATTCATAATAATTTCTTAATTAATAATTTATTTCTTTTAAGTGTTCAACTTTACACTATAATCTTAAATCAAGCACAACCTTATCTTTTTAAAGAAATCTTGTCAAGTGAAATTATCTTGCTGCATGGACAGATAATTTCACTTATTTTGAGGACCTTTTCCCTCAGATTTAGTGTTTTTATCTTGTTTTCAGACGCCCTTTTTTTGCAGTGCGCCGCTAGGTCGGGCATTGTTTTCTGCAAATCTATTGGTTGGTGCGTTAGGTCATGCGGTGCGCCGGGTCAAAGTTTTAATAATTTCAACTTCGAAGCGAGGCAACATAACAATTAATTGCATATTAATCTAAATCGCGATTTTGACCTTTGCAATTAGCTCATCGTTAAAGGTTGCAATTCATTTAGATTATCATTTTTAAATATTTTAAATTATAAAAACATTAATAAATCAGATTTTGTCTTTTCATATAGAATAGGCACCACAAAATATTAATTAAATCGATTATTAACCTGTCAATCACAATGAATAATCGCAATCACAATATCGGACAAAACAATCGCAATCTTTGTCATAATCGTGCAGCCGGACGACACAGGGAATGAAACCCCATCACCCTGGCAGAGTTAAGGACCTTACCTTGAACTGTTCGGCTTGCAGTCGGCCTTGTATGTTCTTATACGCAGCGTTGAGGTCCCCGAATATGTGGAGCAGCTTTGTTTCAAAGCTGCAGAGACGCAGAACAATGTCGACCATAAAAGGACCGCGACCGTACAGAAAGTATCCTGTGAGTCATGCAAGGTCAAGGGTTTCTTACTATTTACGGAAGTAAGATGCACCGGCCACTTTGGCACACGAGTTATACAAGATGTCCGACACGAGATATAGCCGTGAGATCTGTGGGGGAAACACAATTCTTATATGAATGATGTCACTTAAAGGGACTATGTGTAGGATTTGTACATGCATAAATGGCTTTAAATTGCCAATACATGAACAGGTTGTAATGTAACTTAAAAAATGACACCCAACAGCCTGTGGGCTGATTCCTATTATATTAGAACTATTATATTAGAATGAAGGAAGTGACGTCACAGCGCGGATAATAAATGTCTGTTCTTTCATAAGGTTTTAATGTGTATGTTTATTTATGATTAGAAGTAACATAGTGTATGATTGTTAGTGTCACTCTCAACCCACAGAGCTCGCACTCCAGTGCTTTGATTGCACGAGCTCCAGCAGGCTGCAGTTCACCTACCGGCCAAAGGGGCCAGTAATGAGAAGCTGTTTCTGAGTAATGACACCCCCTGGTCTACACCCACTACACACAAAGAAAACATGGGCAATGTTCATTGACCCATTACGTGTAGGAGAAACCCAGAGTAAATCCTAGTGGCCAAACGGCATCCGTCTATCCAATCAGTACATTGTGTAAAACAGACCCTCACATTTTTATCATACAAACAGTACTAGCTTAAGTACCAATAACATCACAAAAACATTGGTGCCAGGGGTAGTGGACAATGTTCTGTTTGAGCAGACCCAGGCCTGAGGACCTGCCTCATTTTAGGCAACCAAATGAGTCAAAATCACAGTTATTGCATTATTATTTAAATGCTCTTTGAACACATGTATAGTGACCTCAACATTAAACACGAGTGTGTGTGTGTGTGCGCATGCGACGCTTCCTAACTGACCTTCTTCTGCAGTGGTGTGTGCAGCATGGACAGTGACTCGCTGATGAGCTCCACGACCTCCTCGGCCGCCTCGGCACGCTCCAGACAGAATGCCATGGCGTCCGCCACCTCGCCCCGCCGAGGGCTCAGCTCTCGCAGCAGGCTCTCCAGGCGCCGCCGGTGTCTGGGTTAGAGACGAGGAGGAGGAAGTAGTGTTGGTTTGTATTGTTTGTCTTTATTTCTCTTATTTCTTCTCCACCTGCCCAACGTTCACATTGGTGTGCTACATATTTTGTATCTTTTTGGTTAAATGTGTGATTCGAAAACTGTGAACTCACTCGGTTTTCAGCTGCCCCTTCTTGCCCTCCTCCTCTTCCTCCTCCTGTGGGGTCCCGTGGTCGAACCCGGGCCTGGCGGCGTCCCGGCTGCTGTATGTGTTCAGGCCCGGCGGGCGCCACATCGAACCGCCCTGGAACATCCGGAACTCTCTGGTCCGCCACTCGCTCAGCGACTCCCCCTGCCACCACGCGGGAAATAGCATCGCTAATTAGTTCACTAACAATAACCAAGACATTACTAGTTAGCTGCCTGACAAACATTAACTAACTAACTAACCAACATATTACTAACATATTACTAGTAAACTAACCAAGCAAGCAACCAACTAATGCATTACTAGTAACACGTGAGTTGGTTGAGTGGTTAGCTAACTAACAAAAACAATGCTATTTAGTCGATGCGCATATTTGTATGGAGTAACCCGGCTTTTACTGTAGATAGACATTTATCGGAAAAAATGATATGTCATATTATGTGATTTATGCTTTAAAAAAATAGAAACATCTAAAAACATCCTAGATTTAGGAACATCTGGGGAATCTAGGGAAATAGATTATGAAGTTTATTGGTCCAAAATGTCAGATTACAAAGATGATGTGCGTGATGAGAGGACGCTCACCTGGAGGATGCAGAAGAGCCTCCAGCGGTAGTACACGTGGTCCTGGCTTTTGTTGTCAAAAAGGAACCTGTCATCGTCAAAAGGGGGAACAAGGAATTAAATACAGTTATTAGTAAGGTGTGTATTTCCCCTTCAGACTGAACACTATTCTGATGTGGTGCCATTACCACCAGACTTCCCCTATTTTACCACCAGGCATGAGTGTGATTAGCCATTACAAGCCGTTTCAAAATTGTCACTACCCTCTAGTGACATCACTCAAGTGGGAGTATCCACCTAGATGTATGATGACTAGATCAGTCCAGCCTACCCAGTGGACTGTACCAACTGGTAGGCTTATCTATCCATCATGGATCTGGGTGAACACTCCCACTTGTGATGTCACTAGAGGGTAGTCACACAACACATTTGAAACGGCTTGTTATTGCTAATCTCACTAATTGTACCTGGCGGTAAAACAGCGGCCCTTTAAGGATAAATAATAAGCGGTTGCAATCTAGAGGAAGTGGCATCCTCACCTGAAGTCTGGGTTGCTCTTCTCCTTGCTCATGATGATGGCTTCGAACATGGGCCCCTCCCTCACCACAAACTCGACCATCCTGTGGATGAGAACCAGCAGGTTCCTGTAGGGGGAGGGGAAGGCGGGGTCAGAGGTCAGACCAGAAGGCGGCGTCACGTCAGAACACACATGTCAGCACCTCAGGTGTTATCAATCAGTGGTAGTGAAGTTGTGGCGGTGGGGATGACGACGACGACGACGCGACGACGGAGGAGGAGTTTGTGGTGGTGAATTTGGGGGTGGTGCAGGTGACGGAGGTAGTGATGGATATGGTGGTATTGGTGATGACAATGGTTGTGGTGATAGCGGTGATGGAGGTAGTGACAGTGATGGTGGTAAAGATGGTGTTGGTGTTTGTGATGATGATAATGGTTATAGTGGTGATGAGGACGATGGTGATGGAGATGATGTGGTAGTGGTGGGAATCCTGATGAAGATGGTGTGCGTACCTTTCGGTGGGGATAACCACCTTGACCACAGCTTCGGACAGAGTCTGTTGGTGGTCAAAGCATACGGTAAAGAGAAGCAGAGTGAGAACAGTAGTACACTGCAGGATACACAGAACACAAGAACAACCAAGACAAAGATTAGCATTTCATCACTCCAGCTATATCCTGTCACTTTATATGTGCCATAAAATCATCATATATATAGAGAGAGGGGAAGAGACAGAGAAAAAGAAAGTGAGAGAATAAGACACAGAAAGAGCGAGTGTGTGAGAGAGAGAGAAATAGACGAAGAGCGACTGAGAGAAAGACAGATAAACAGAGAGACAGACATAGAGATGAAGACCTTGTAGAACAAAGAGACAGATAAACAGAGACAGACATAGAGATGAAGACCTTGTCGAACAGAGAGACAGACATAGAGATGGAGACCTTGTCGAACAGAGAGACAGACATAGAGATGGAGACCTTGTGAAACGGCGAGACAGACACGGAGATAACAGGGACAGACAGAGATAAACAGAGAGACAGACAGATAGACAGAGAGACGGACAGACATGGAGACCTTGGAGCGTCCTAGGGGTTTGGTGAAGTCGTTGCGGAGGCGGTCGCGGGGCTGGGCGTTGAAGGGCAGGCCAGAGGGGGGAGGCGGTGCCGACCTCATCCCCGTCGGGGTGTACAGCGGCTGGGGAGGGATCCTGGCTGGCTTCCCCCAGCCCAGCTTCATCTCAAAGCCCATCACCGTTTTACCTGGAGTTAGAAAAGCACAAATAATTATTATAATCTGCAATTTCGTCATCTACTCAGTCTACGTCTAGGCAGGCACTGTCCTTTTCAATGGACATTTCTGACATTACTCTTTTTTCACAAAAAGTTGTCAAAGAAGGCGTGGATAATGGGATAGTAGAGTCTTCATGTGTGTGTACCCCCGCATGTTCCCAGTCGCCTAGTGTGGACCAGTGACCCGACGGCAAGGCAAGACTGTGTGTACTGCCGAAGTCAGCCCCTGACTTTAAAAGTTGCCTAGTGGGTAGGAGGCTCAAGGCCCTGTAACCAAGAGGTCAGCCGTACCGTCCAGCGACGCCAGGGCTCTCTCGGCGTCCCTCCGCGTCATGTAGGCCACGAAGGCCCGGTTGGTAGTCCGACACCGCTCCTCGTCTGTCCGGGGCCACATGATCTTCACGCTAGCCAGGGGCCCGTACTTCCCAAACTCCTTGCACAGCATCTCCTCGTTCATCTACCAATCAATCAATCAATGAAACTTTATCGACAGCGTGCTTTTTGTGCAAAACTGCAATACAAAGTGCTTAACGAGGGAAACGACGACACACGTTTCCCCAAGAGCCCAAAGATAAATTGAGTTTTAGGATAACACTCAGAGAACCACATTTGAGAGGGAGATTTGAACAAAATCACCACACACTATTAACTTAAAAAGGTACATTTTAGGACTTTGTTCATATTCATTTAAAGTTATTTTCCAGATTGTGGTGCCCTCAGCTCCTCTGGCAGGCCGTTCCAGAGGTCTTGGTTCTCCCCTTAGGAACAATAAGGAGGCCAGAGCCAGAGGACCTCAGGGTCTGGAAAGAGTACACGTTGATGGATGACACCGATGTGGGATTTACCTTTGGACTGATGCAGCTGATATAGAGGTTTGTGGTGATGGGCAATACGGTGTCGTCATAGAAACCTGTAAGTTTAAGGAAACAAATACAAGAGTCAAGCAATTAGGGAAGGCTGATTTACTCTTGGGTCAGACAGACTGAATGAATTGATATGGAGGATAAAGCTTGTGTTTACTTCATGAAGTCAGTGTTTCAAGCATTATAATCATTTCTACAGCTGACCTGCCGTCTGAATCTCAAAGCTTGATCCAGCAGCACTGAAATGCAAAGCTGATCTAAAAGTGATGCTTTGATGGTTCCCAGCTTTACTTATACACAACGTTAACATGTCCGCTAGAGGAATAAGTGTAAATGTAACAGGATGATTATTATTACTTGATCGCCTTGACAATGGTGTGTCCAGGTCTCCGTAGGCTCCACCCCCTCCTCCGGGGTCATTTTTCTTCCTCTTGTGCCGCTCCTCCCGCTCTTCCTGTATGCTGTACCGTGTTGATGACAAGTTATCAGTTACCATGGCGACGACAGGTTATCAGTTGCGACAAGAGGTTATCAGTTACCATGGTTATCAATTACCATGGCGATGACAGGTTATCAGTTACCACAGTGATGGCAGGTTATCAGTTATCATGGCGAAAACAGTTTAACAGTTACCACGGTGACGACACACGACACGTTATCAGTTGGCAATGACAAATGTTTTTGCAGTTACCATTACGTTTTTCATACACAGACACATACACTGTATGTATCTATGTATGACTATAAACTTGTATGAAGTCTACAAAGTATTTGGTCCTCTATAAACTACGAAACTCAAAGTCAGTCATTTAGTAAAAAGGTCAAGTCCTTGAAAGTAAATGCCAAACACACTCGACTATGTGCAGAACACATACTCGAAAATGTTAAAAATGTCAACTGAAAAGAATTCTCTGCAGACTTACAGTTTAAGTTCTTCTTTAAAGAGCTCAAGGTTGCTCCTCTTCTTTCCTTCTACCTTCTTCTTGAATATCTGTCAATCAAACAGGCAGCCATTTTAAGTGAAACTTGACCATTGGGGTGGACCAGCCTATTTTTGGCAGGAACAGCTAGATCCAAGAGGAAGAGGAGCTAGATCCAAGAGGAAGATGAGATAACTCACAGGCTTTTTGGCATCAGAAAAATGTGCTAGCGATACAGGGGGGGGTGTGGAATTAAACTTGGCGGCTGGTCGATAGAGCTTGTTTCTGGAAACATCCGCTGCTTCCTCTTCTGCAAAGACAACATTAAGTACTTTAACAATGACTTTCAACAGCTCCAGGCAATCATCTAACAAACAAATGAATAATATTAGGGATTGATTGGACAAAAAATTATAATGATTTGGAAATACAAGTTTCGAGTTTTAGTGTAATGTGCAGTAATATAAAAATGAGAAAAGGGCAATACGGTGTTATTAGCAATACCATTAAATTAGCTAGTTCAACATCTCCTTATTCAATAATGATAGCATTAACAACTGTCGTGTCAATGTTATCAAATATTCATGTATATAGCTATATATATGCACAATCACTGGATGCTTCTATCCAAAGTGCCTTACCATATGGTGCGTGCATACATTCTGCTGTGCAGCTCAACACGTATAGTATGACATTAACCCATTAACACATTCTTAACACAGCAGGCCCCAGTGGGAATCGATCCCTTAACCCTGGCAGTGTTAACGCTATGCTCTACGTGTCGGTGACGTGATATCAATAATCCCTGACATCCTGGGGTGCTCACCTTTAGTTACATTCACGATGCCTCCTCGTACGAACGTCTTCACCCCGCTCTTAGTGCTGCCTTCGAACGACGCCAGGAACTCCTCAAACACCTCTGCTGCCTTCTCCTGCTCCTACATATAGATTGTAAACATTTAATAAACATGTATGTGTGTGTATGTGTGTGTGTGTGTGTGTTCAGTATATGTGCATGTTCACTTCCTCATGTAGTGTTTTTTTTCTTTTGGCTTGTGTTTTGTTACATGTTTGTAACAGAAATTCAGTTTCAATTTAAATACATTTAAGAAATCACTAGGTCAGTGTGGATAAAAAAGTTATTAGACAGTAGTCTACAATGGGTCTAAATGGACTGCATAGCATATGTAGTGATTAATACTAGTATTAATCATTTCAGTCATTCAGCAGATGCTTTTATCCAAAGTGAATTAAAGGCTGTTTGTATTACAGTGGCAATCTTACCTTCTTCTTGAGCTCTTCCTGTTCCCTCTTTGTCAGTGTTTTTATTGCACTAGCAGGTTTTCCCTTTCTTTCCGCCATGTTTACACTACAAGATCAAGAAAAGCAAACCCTTCATCGCTGAAAATGGCGGCCAATCAACTAGAAGGTTCACACTATGATTCAAATTTGTAACCTTCCTTTTGATTGGCCCACAGTTTCAATTAGAATGTTCCAGATTTGAACATTCTACAGCTGATTCCCCTAGAATGAACATTCTAGTTGGAAATGTGGAGATCAATCAACTAGAATGTTAAAATGTTGAATCATAGTGTGAACATTCTAGTTGGGAACATTCTAGTTGGGAACATTCTACTGGGAACATTGGTTGAAATTTTCAACAGGAATGTTTAAATCTTAAACGTGAACATTCTAGTTGGTTGGGATGTAATTGTGTTATTATCGGATAAGTTACCATGTTATCTGACGTAAAACCACCAGATCATATTAAATATCAACAACTCACCTCTTAAGGCTGATGAATAAGCTGGACTTGCTAGTCGTAGCCAGAATCCATCGCAGGCACCACCACAAGCACTAAGGTCTTCAGTTATAACATCCCCGAACATTCATGGAACAATGTGAGAAATCTGCAAAATGATGTTTTTTTAATGTTCATTTAAAAACACTGCTTTAATCCTGACATGATCATTATTTTTAACATTTGTGTTTGTTATTACTACCTACAAACATGTGTATAGGCTGTTTTTGTATTCACCTACGTTATACACTTTGTGGTGTTCCCTGGCACTCAAATGGTTTACAAAGATGCATTTAGCTAATCTACACTAGCTTCTCAGACAATGACAGTATCCATCTTTTGTTTGATCGCATATGAAAGCCATATCACATCTATCCAGTCTGTAATCAACAGGACATCTAATTACACCTTTATAACCTATGTATCTGTTTAACTGAAGTGATTTAACTAAGGATAGTCATCTAGGTCATCTGTGCTGGCACAGCATTGGAGGCTATAAGAGAGCCAAGACTCAACTGACTCCCGCATACAAATTCACAGGAAGCATGGGATTATAAGTGGAATCAGTGGAAGCATGAATAGGAGCTACCTCATTCCCACAGAGATAACCCTGTCCCACTGGCTCTCAGCAGCAATCTTAGTAAACAAACTGTGTGTGTGTGTGTGTGTGTGTGTGTGTGTGTGTGTGTGTGTGTGTGTGTGT
>JAOPJH010000124.1:4500064-4504598 GCA_027122575.1 Merluccius polylepis | reverse complement strand
CACACACACACACACACACACACACACACACACACACACACACACACACACACACACACACACACACACAATCCCCCACACAATGATCACAGGACGACAGATAAACCAGTGTAGCCACGATATGCATCCCATTTAACCATTCATTTGCTATCGATCCCTTCACTACAGAGGTAACATGATTCAAAGACCACCAAAGCTAATAACACAAACGATGGTTAAAGGCCTGCACCTCATAATAGTTAGCCAAGAGGCATATTAAACCCGTATTATGCTAATTGAAGACAGCTGCATAGCCAATGCTACGTTACAGATGCGATCGCTTTTATTACGATTGTAAATAAACAACGTGAAATCCCATAAGGGTTCAAAGGGGGGGGGGGTGTGAATCCTGTTAGCATCTGCTAACCTGCCTGGTCTATCTGTTATGCTACTAAACAGCAGTAATCATAACGATATAGCATCACATTTTCCTGCTAGAAAGCAATCCTGTGCAAGTATACTTGCAGTGGCTGTCCCGACATGAACTTACAGTGTCTGTCATGATGTTGCATTTCCATTTTCGTCAGCACTACGCCGAAAATGGATGTCCACCATAACAAGCTAGCCCACTGAGGCGGACGGGGGCGTGGCCTGGTATTATAATGAGCGCCGTACGTCACGTGTTGACTCGTTAATATTCATATTTAAACACATACATATTTAAATAGACACAAAGGTTGATTCAGTGTTGACAAAACACGGTGCATAATTACCAGGATAATGTTCATTTCATCTTTTTTTTTTTAAGTCAGTTTTCTTAAGTTTATTTCAGACATAGAATTAGAGGGGATCACCAATAAATATGAAGTAATAATGTAATAAAGTAATCCCCATTACAAATGCAACTTGCCACAAATAAACATTTAACAATAGTTTTACCTCTACACAATGTCAATCAAAAAAGGACTTTTCGGTTTTATCTGAATCTTAATGATTTTGATAAGACAAACAACATGTCTGAAATACGTCTTATTTTAAAATAAGACTGTGGAAACAAATGCACAGTTGTTAGGTGGACATCTTGTGTTATGTTTGGCCATATTATGCATGCAGTTATTATTTATCCTGTAATATTAGATAGAAAACAACTGCACAGTTTGCATTTAAATGTGTCAACTTAGCTGAGCTGTCTCGTTATGTAAACTGCCACTTCTTTTAGGCACGATACCTGCAATGACATATCCATCCTATTTAAAAAAAAAAAAAAATTTAAAACAAGCAAACAAATCAATGCCATGCAATAGGCCACAGTGCACCAGAAACACACGTCATGCCACGATGACACCCTTCAAATCCGGGCCAGCCGTGATCAACTCACCCAGACTATGTGATGTGACACTGGGCAGTCTGAGGAACTGACAGCGTGGCGCTCAGCCACATGTGACCTCCTGTGTCAATGTCACGGTGGGAGACGCCCTGTCCGGCCCCTTGCTGGCCCTGGGACCCCACGCCATCCCTAATTACAGTGAAGCCTAAACATCAACCCCTCGTCATTCAGCTGCAATCAATGAATCAGTAAAAATGAGTTTCAAGCTGTTTATCATTGCACGATTGTGTTGCCAGCCCTTTCTTACCCCCACTACAAGACGACAAATTAACCTCAGTTGACTCGGTCTCGTATCGGTGTCTAATAAAGACCTTACAGCACATTAGCAGACATTACACCAGTAAGCACCTTAAGGTGCTATTAAGCACCTTAGACGCTTAAGTCTGTGAACCACTTATCCCTCTGATGTCTCTGCTATGTCAGTCACCCCAAGTCAGTACATGAGGTGAACTGGTGAGACCACATCATACCTCATGCCTCATGCTGGCCAAGCAGCCAGCATGAGGCCCCCCCCAAGCGGGTAGACTATGAATGAATGAATGAATGAATGAACATTTGCTTATTGGAAAAACATAAATGTCCTCCAGACCATTGGGACATTTCTGCAGGTGTGTGAGGAGGAGTAATATAGCCTAAAATGGCCACCCTTAGCCAAATCATCCAACCTAGAGCCCATCCCCATCCCCATCCACACACACACACCCCCCACCGGCCACGCCCCCGCCCTGGGATCTGCCCCTAAATGCGCATGGGCGGAGAGAGAACAAGCGCCGCTGTTATTATTGTAAGCTTAAAAAAAAAAAAATCTTGTGCGGAAAAAAAAATGGCGTCCAGTCAGGGAGGTGTGAGCGCCGTGGCGGCTCTACAGAGCCAGCACCACCACGCCAACAATGGACCTCATTGGGGAAACCATCACCAGAACCAGACCCAGAACCAGAACCAGAGCCAGAGCCAGAACCAGCACCAGCACCACACGGCGCGGAGCCTGGACCGGGCCCTGGACGACGCCGTGTGCTCCGGGATCCTGAACCTCAGCGGCAGGAAGCTGAGGGACTATCCGGGGATGAGCTACGACCTCACGGACACGACACAAGCAGGTGGGTCTCCCCCCCTCCCTGGGGTCCGGGTCTGGGTCTGGGCGGGTCTGGGTGGGTCTGAAACCGGGACCGGGCAGAACCGGCGCACGCACCACCACATCCTCAACACGTGTGGTGGTGCTGGTGGTGGGTGTGGGTGTATTTTAGCGGTTGGACCATGCATGCACACATTTGGTTCCCAGATGCACGGCGTTATGGTCTTTCATGGCCCATATTCGCTGGTACTGGTACAGACTGGGTCTGGTACAGACTGGGTCGCCATGCACATGGGTCCCCAATCCTGCCTGCACACACAGACCAAAAGTGTCCATTCATGGTTTTAAGCGCTGGTTTCGTGCACGGGGATGCTGTTGTGTGGTGGTGGTGGTGGGTGGTTGTTTTGGACACCGACACCGACACCAGCTCCTAGCCCACCTTGAGACCTGGCAACCCGGGAGAGGATGGATGGATGGAGAGACGGGGGTGGAGGCGCACCCTGCAGAGGAGCGGCCGCCTGTAATGGGTCTGGGACCGGGCAGCTGGAGCAGAATATCAATGCATCTCTCAATGCACATCTCAATTGCACATCTCAATTGCACATCCCGATTGCACGTCTCGATGCACGTCTCAATGCATTACAGAGGTGCACGTCCGAGCAGCAGGTTTCATGTGCGGCGCGGTTGTTTTTGTCGTCTGCACGGTGGGAGAGAGACAAAAGATGCGGGGTGGGTTTTTTTGTGTGTTCGAGTTTCGGCTCTTATCTGTCTTGTCGGCATGGCATGCATGGGTATTTGGGTTGGACCGGGTGGACCGCCAAGGCGCAAATACGTTAATTGATAAGGACTTGATATCGCTTAGGCTGCCGGCTAAATGTGGCCCTCGGTCTCCGCCTTGCGTGAGGGGCTGCAGGAGTCTGCAGGAGTCTGCAGGAGGCAGGAGGAAGGAGTCTGCAGGAGGCAGGGGTCTGCAGGAGGCAGGGGTCTGCAGGAGGCAGGGGTCTGCAGGAGACATGAGTCTGCAGGAGGCAGGGGTCTGCAGGAGGCAGGGGTCTGCAGGAGGAAGGAGTCTGCAAGCCGACGTACTGGGTCCACTCATCTGGGGTGTCCTGCAGGCAGTGGTGGTGCAACATCTGGGTTCATATCCAGTCACTGTGTCCTGTGCTTGGTTACTCTGAAGTGTGTCTTCTGAAGGGCCTTGACTGGCATTGGCTTTGTATTGTAAATGCTGCTGTTTGAGTTTAGTAAGGATGTTAATACACGGTTTTATATATATATATAATCATTTTATGTATTATTTGGACCATAATACAATTATGCCAGTTTTTGCCTTGACAAGAAAAACACATGCAGGATAATCGTCCACCAAATGGACAAATGTTGTCAATAGAAGACAATTGCCAATGTCTACTGAGTTTTGTCATTTGTTCTGATTTTGCGTTTTCATGTATTTGTTTCATTTCAGAAATGTCTAACTAGGCTATACTCCCCTAGCCATTAAACAAAGTAGACCTGCCGCAACACAACACCATTATGTATAATAATTCTTATTGAATATAGGGTATCGTTGAAATATAATGTATTCTGCTTTCCGAAAGGCAGAAATATCTATCGGTAGTGTTCAGGAAATCTTATGATCCAATACTGATCTTATGTTGGCCTCCTGGGGGGAAGATATCCGACACCGGTCTCATGTTGATGCACTAGCTCTTGTCTGGTTCTCAGTGGTCCTGTCTAGCTCGACTGGAAGAGCAAGCAAGGCAGGGTTAGTGGTTCCATTCCCACTGGGGCGAACCATGATGGGAATGTTTTGTAGGACGCCTTCGATACAAGCGTCCACCAAACGGCTTTATTATTTAAGTTACTTATGAATGTATATCCAACTGCACATGCATTCATTTTTTCGTTGAATTGTTGAAGACCTCTTTATCAGAACATCTTAGAACAGTTCATCATACTACAAAACGTTCTTTCTAAAACAAAAAAAGTTCATTCATTGCAAACATTGCCACATATGATGTTGCCGTTGCCAAACCACAGTATTTCAGTTCCACCGACAGTATACTGAAAGTTATTAACCAACTAGTCTTGTTGAT
>JAOPJH010000124.1:4492564-4495064 GCA_027122575.1 Merluccius polylepis | reverse complement strand
ACATAAAGAAAACACATATGCTGACCTTATTCAGTCCTGTCCCCGTTATTATAATATATCCCGTTCGCGTTATAATATATCCATGGTCTGTAACAGTTTTTATAATATATCCTATCTGTGTTATTACAATATATCCATGGTCTGTAACAGTTATTATAATATATCCTATCTGTGTTATTATAATATATCCATGGTCTGTAACAGTTATAATATATCCTATCCGTGTTATTATAATATATCCTGTACGTGTTATTACAATATATCCATGGTCTGTAACAGTTATAATATATCCTATCCGTGTTATTATAATATATCCATGGTCTGTAACAGTTATTATAATATATCCTGTACGTGTTATTACAATATATCCATGGTCTGTAACAGTTATTATAATATATCCTGTCCTTGTTATTATAATATATCCATGGTCTGTAACTGTTATTATAATATATCCTATCTGTGTTATTATAATATATCCTGTACATGTTATTATAATATATCCATGGTCTGTAAGAGTTATTATATATCCTATCCGTGTTATTATATATCCTGTCTGTGTTATTACAATATATCCATGGTCTGTAACAGTTATAATATATCCTGTACGTGTTATTATAATATATCCATGGTCTGTAACAGTTATAATATATCCTATCCGTGTTATTATATATCCTGTCTGTGTTATTACAATATATGGTCTGTAACAGTTATAATATATCCTGTACGTGTTTTTACAATATATCAATGGTCTGTAACAGTTATTATAATATATCCTGTCTGTGTTATTATAATATATCCTGTAGGTATTATTATAATATATCCATGGTCTGTAACAGTTATAATATATCCTGTCTGTGTTATTATAATATATCCTACGTGTTATTACAATATATCCATGGTCTGTAACAGTTATTATAATATATCCTGTCTGTGTTATTATAATATATCCTGTAGGTGTTATTATAATATATCCATGGTCTAACAGTTGATAACAGGTTGTGCCAGGTCCCGCTTCCATATCAGCTGGTGGGTTTATATCGTATCATGGACCGCCTTCTGTAGCCACAGATATTGTTATCCTTGTCTTTACTGAATAAATGTCAGACCGTAATCTTTGTGAGCCTGCTGTTGCCATAAACCTATTTGCAAACTTCTGTGTTGCATGTAAAGCATTGCTACTTCATGCATTGAATGCGACACTCAAAGTGCATGAGTAAACTCTAAACATAGTGGTTTAGTAATGAAAATACTGCATTTAAAAACATTGCCGTAAAACTATTTGTCCATGCAGCAATACTTTTTTACTTGAATGAGAGACGCTAAACAGCAGGACTGAACACACTGTTGCACTTTTGCCTGCTGCCATCTCCGCTGTAAGATTTCCTCTTTGGTGTATTCAAATAAATATCCGTCGTTCCTTCCACTCAGTAAGACTTGGCTGAAGGTAGTCCTCATTTGATCCGTAGATTTGTTTTCATTGCTAGCAGCCATTGTAAAATTTTGTATAGCTCCTCAGGCTAACAACAACAAGGCAACTGAATCTCACGGAGCCAAACTCCAAGCTGATTGGCCAGCGTGATTTTGTGGGAGGGACGGGGCGAGGGAGTGTGATTTTGCCAGATAAAGCGCTTGTAGTTTTTTGAAAATGCCGGGTAAATTTGCAGAGACATTCCGGGAAATGAAGATTGTCGTAATTTGATCCACAAATGAGTTTTGTGTAGGCTTGTGTTAGGCAACCTGGAGACCATTAAAATATTGAAAATATGTGGAAGGTCCCTTTAACATTTTAACAAAACAGAATTTGACCAGCTCTTATCATGGCTGCCAGTTAGATACTTATGGGTCATTTCACTCAGTTAGGAACCTTCCAAAGCAAAAACAACGACTCGACCGGAGCCTCAGCCCGACTGACTGACTGACTGTCAGTCAGTCGTCAGTCAGTGTGTCAGTGAGGGAGTGAGAGAAATAAAAATTTGACTCACCTTTGGCTTCCATCTCCATCTTCTTTTTCTTGGCCCAAATATTATGAAAGTTTTCTGCAAGTAGCTCAGCCATCGACTGTTGAAGCATGTGATATGCATGTGTCGATATTTTATGAACACCAAGAATAATCTGTCTAGGGTTTCCGCCAGCCATTCTTTTGGCCGGCCAACATGGCTGATAAGATTCTAATTTACTGGCCAAATCTTTATACGTATGGCGATGTGTGTCCGACACAACAAAACACACAATTAGGCCTATTGTATTTAGTTTTATATTATAGCCTATCGTAAAACATTTTTTATTGATTCGTTTAAAGGGGACATATTATGCTCATTTCTGCTTCTTGGCATGTCCTTCCTTGATGTCTTCATGGAATGTTAGTAACATGCTTTGGTCGAAAAAACTGAAGGATTGAGCATAGCAAGGTTCTTTACACACCGGTTTCACAGCCCTGCTCTAAGCGACCGGTTTGAGTGCCTTTCCCTTTAAATGCTAATGAGCTACTGCGTGCGCAGCC
>JAOPJH010000124.1:4468205-4478936 GCA_027122575.1 Merluccius polylepis | reverse complement strand
TCTTTAGGTGCAAGTCCTAAGGTGGCGTTGTTGGTGTAACTCCCTAGATCATCCTTTCGTTGATCGCCCCCACCACACTTAGTTTAGGTATTAGGTTAGAGATGGTTAAGTTTAGGTATTAGGTTAGAGATGGTTAGTTTAGGTATTGGGTTAGAGATGGTTAAGTTTAGGTATTGGGTTAGAGATGGTTAAGTTTAGGTATTAGGTAAGAGATGGTTAAGTTTAGGTATTAGGTTAGAGATGCTTAGTTTAGGTATTAGGTTAGAGATGGTTAAGTTTAGGTATTAGGTTAGAGATGGTTAAGTTTAGGTATCAGGTTAGAGATGTTAAGTTTAGAAATGAGATTATCGATTAAGTTTAGAGTTTGGAAGAAGCAGTTGGGGCGACCGATGGAAACGAAGACTTGAGGGTGTTGGCTCACCGATGCCGTCCAGCTGCTCGCGGGCCTCTCTGGCCAGGAAGGAGTTGGAGGAGTTGTTGGACTGTGAGGAGCTCAGAGAGGTCAATCCGGTCCTCGGCGCCTTCTGATTGTTCTGCGTGGCCGTTCGACTCCAATCTGTCAGACGAAAAATAAATGAATTACAAGTCAATGCACTGCAGTCAAATAACAGTGTTGCCTGTATTACCTTTTTTTCTTTAAAAAGCAATAAAGGAATCCATAATTAAATGTGTGTGCATGGTACCATTGCTATCGGCTACGACGTCCGACTGCTGATATAGCGAACACAAAGTGTAATATCTAGATGGCGAGACATTTCTTGTGTTGTGTCTTATGCAAAGATGACCACTAGTGATGTAACAAACAATGCCATCTTTAGCAGCAGCAGCAGCAGCCTATAGCAGCTTATGGATATCTAATGTGTTTCATACGGGTGCCTCCCTAAGGTGAACGGCTGCGTACTGACATGTATGTTGAGGTCATGGACGTGTGTGAGGACGCGACTCACCCGAGTTCTCCGCCAGCCTCAGTTTCCCACAGCAGAAGTACGTCCGCCACTGCCGCCGCACGTTCTCCTTCACCGCACAGTGAAACACAAAGATGAAGAACCCTGTGGAAGAGAGGGAGAAGACATGTCAGCCGTAACACTAGCGTTGGCAAGGAGTGTTGGGCCCCCAAATTAGCATCGACACCAATTACGTCATTTCATGGGTGCCATCGCTAATTCAGGTGAATTAATTAATTCATCTTAATTATTATTATCTATTAATCCAAACCTGCATATGTAGGCTGGACTTTTTCACTGCAACCATCAGATTTGTTTGAAGGAAAAATATGAGTTGTCTAAAGAACAATGGAAGCCACCCATCCCCCCCCACAGCCTCAATCAAGCCTCTCTAAATCGAGTCGGTCGATCGAATTCCAAACAAAAGCAATGGCTGCAGTTACAAAGAGTGACATCATAACCCAAGGACACTAAAAAACATTGAAGTATAGGTGTTTTTTTCTCCACAAACACAACCACTAGTGTATGGCTCCTAGGGGCCCCCAACCTTGCAGGCTGTTGAAGATGGCGAAGAGGTACATGAAGGCCAGGTTGACGGGCCCCCAGGCGAAGAAGGCGAAGCCCCAGGTGAGGCCCAGCAGCACAGAGAGGCCCGCCACCTTGCGCATGTCCTGCAGCAGGCTGCTGTGCTGCGCGCTGTGCGGGTTCTGCCGCAGGATGCGGTGCAGCTGCACCATGACCACCACGAACATGACGAAGTTGAAGGCGAACATGACACAGAAGTACGCCACCACCGCCACGTAGAAGGCCACGTCGCTGCGCAGCCAGCAGCTGTGGAGGTGGAGGGACAGACGGACGGTTTGGTTCAGCATTTATGGGAAATCTTGATCTCATTGAAATGTTTCATTATAATTGGGGACGCACGGATATATCCGCCCCCGGTAAACATTGGCGTTGTACACATCGACCATGACGACCGCAGTCGAAGGTGTACAAAACCGCAGCTACCAAGTTTTTTATGCTATTCCATTAAAAAGAGAAAATTATTATATATTTTATATATCATTTATGTATATTGTCGTCCCATGCTGATGTGTGCGTTGCGAAAAACCATTACTGTTGATGAGATCATGACAGGATGACATCACGAGAGAAATAATAATCAACAACAACAACCGTCGGTATCCACCCAAACATTGAATCACATCCGTGCGTTCATAATTATTATGACATACACAATTATTATAATGAATCAAATTCAGAATCTCCAAAAGAAACGACGCTCTGGGCACTCACAAGCCGTCCGACGATCCGTCGCTGAACTTGCCGTAGGTCACCAGGCCGTAGTTGTCCTTGTCCACGGCGATCACGATGATCACCACCGCCATGGGCACGCCCCAGCCCACCACCGAGAACTTGAGCATGTAGTGCGACACGTAGGTGTTGAACACCTTGACCAGCGCCAGGTACATGTGCACCGCCTCCAGGCCCATCCAGGTGAAGGAGGCCAGCAGGAAGTAGTGCAGGAACCAGGCAGTGGAGATGCACAGGCCCTCGGCCTCGGGGTACAGGGCCAGCCAGGCGTCCAGCAGGAACACCAGGTTGAGCATCAGCAGCGCCGTGCTCAGCTGGATGAGGATCTTGGAAGGCATGTCCTTACGCAGCTTCCTGTCGTGGCGGAGAGGGGAAGTGGGCTGAGCGGTAACACTTTACAATAAGGGTACTTTCATTAACATGAATGAATGCAGTTAATTAACAGTTAACTAATGTGTCTAGCAATTTACTAATGGTGATCATTAGTTAACTAAGGTATTCATTTATACATTATTTAATAGTTTATAAAGATGCAGGATGCTCCCCTTGCACATGGGGTCACACACAGCAGAATCGAAGATCCAAGGGGCAATGATTCCTATATTTTCCAAATATAGGACTTCAGGGACAATCGGCAGCAAACAGGACTTTGAGAAAATGGCTGATCTATTCAAAATAAAGGACTAGGGAAAGTATGACTACAGGTTAGATTAGGGACATTGGGGATTGAAGCTTGTATCTATCGGCAGGGAGGCGCACAGCCTCGCCACTCACACTATCCTGCCCCCCCCCCCCCCGCCGCCCATTTGAGAATCCTACTGAGCTTTTCAAAATAAAGGACTTTAGGGGACAAATGACACCTTTAAGTGTCTGACAGTGAATTCAGATACATGTAATTTAGGAGCAGGTAGGGGTTGAGCCTGCGTCGCCACTAACACTATACTGTCCCCCGCTGCCATATGAGAAATCCTACTGCAGTTTTCAAAATAAAAGACACCAGGGGCGGACCGGGAGACTCGTACTCACTCGAACAACAGGTACGTGAGGAGGGTGAGGCAGAGGAAGATAGCGGACACGCCACAGCCGATGTACGTGATGTAGGTCAGGATGTTGGCCTGGGTGCGGTCTTTTATCGGCTCTCTAGAGATATCCTTCAAAACACATCACATAAACATGTAAAAAAAAAGGAGATAATTTACATTTCTGTACGCATATAGTTCATAATTAAATACAGTATTCCCCTTTTCAGTGTTCAAACATGCTGATGATGAAATGAAACAGATAAGGCATGTAGGCATGCATACATTTGTTTAATAAACACGTTTATTGAGGCCTACTTGGACCCCCTGCTGTGACCCACTTTTTTCACTCGTGACCCACAATTTGAAAACCACTGCCCTAAACCTCATTCCCTTGTACAGAATTTGAAATGTGCAAGAAACGAACACTTGAATTTCTACTCTTTTGGATTTCATGAACACACCATGCTACATCTGGCAGGCCGGTTTAAAGGTGCAGTAGGTAAGGATTGTTTACAACTCTTTCATCCTGTGCTGGACTTACCAGCAGTATGCCAAAACTGGTAAGATGGTTACAGCTACAGATGGTCTCTCTGTCGGTGCTGTTCTGCAGGAAACAGCCGTCTGAATTCCAGCCTCCGGATCCATCTGGCGGCAGAACATAACAACAGACAGGTTAAACCTTCACTTCACGGCTCCAAGGGTGTCTGTAGTTGGCTGTGATGGACAGAGCAAGGGAAACTCACTGTTGAAGTCAAAGTCCCAGAAAACACAGATTGCCACGTGGTTCCCCTGTAGTTGAGAATATCCAACAACAGATTAGGATGGCGTACTTTTCTCTCGGAAATATTAGTAATCTGTAATATGTGGATCCATGCTTTTTTATAGTTCAGTTTTGCTGTATCCATCATTGAGTTCTGTGAAATGTATTTTGTGCCTTTGATTTACGAAGCAACAGTATACCCCACTAGGAACTACATTAACCTCAAGCTGTTTGTATGTTGTAAAGTGTGATGTGGACTCACTGGAATGGGCTCTGTGTTCCTGAGGTTCACAGTGATGTTATCCTGAAGCCCAGTGAGGGACAGGTTGGCCACACTGGCCCCCAGGATGCCACTGATCAGCTTCCGGGTCCCCAGGTTACGGTCCTGAAACAGGAAGGAACACTACTGAAACAGGAAGAAAGCTTACTGAAACAGGAAGCAACAAGACTGAAACAGGAAGGAACACGACTGAAACAGGAAGAGAGCTTACTGGAACAGGAAGGAACACTACTGAAACAGGAAGGAACACGACTGAAACAGGAAGAGAGCTTACTCAAACAGGAAGGAACATGAGTGAAAGAGGAAGATACACGACTGAAACAGGAAGCAAGAAGAGAAGTGAATGTCCTGGAACAGGAAGAGAGCTTACTGAAACAGGAAGGAACACTACTGAAACAGGAAGGAACACAACTGAAACAGGAAGAGAGCTTACTGAAACAGGAAGGAACACGACTGAAAGAGGAAGAGACATGACTGAAACAGGAAGCAAGAAGAGAAGTTAATGTCCTGAAACAGGAAGAGAGCTTACTGAAACAGGAAGGAACACCTACTGAAACAGGAAGAGAGCTTACTGAACAGGAAGGAACATGACTGAAAGAGGAAGCAAGAAGAGAAGTGAATGTCCTGAAACAGGAAGAGAGCTTACTGGAACAGGAAGGAACACTACTGAAACAGGAAGAGACATGACTGAAACAGGAAGCAAGAAGAGAAGTGCATGTCCTGAAACAGGAAGAGAGCGTACTGGAACAGGAAGCAGGAAGATACCATACCTGGAACACAGAGCCTTTCTGGTAGAAGTTGAACTGGACCCTGGAGGCCTGGTGTTGCTGCTCTGAGCTCAGCTGCCCGGTCAGGGTGGGGGGGAGCCGGATTGACCCCTGGGGGACGGTGGCCTTCACACTTCTGGATCTCCGTTTTCGTACGTTTTCTCGCACCTGCGGTACGCCAAAGCACAACCAGACGCACGGGTCAACACACATATGCACAACGCACAGATACTTTAAGAACGAACACTAGGAATTTCATACTAGACTTGATAAAGTCTACTTCTGTTAGTGACCTGTATCATATTATTACTGTAAGCTGTTTGATACCCGTATTAAATCACACCTGTACGCTGTTTGATGCCCGTATAAATCACACCTGTATCTATCTATATCTTACATTTACGTCAGTTGGGTCGGCGATGGAGAAAAATGTCTCCTTGAAGTTGGCTCCGTCGACAGGTTTCACCGACAGAGCGAGGGCGTCCGACAGCAGGATCACTGTGTCTGCCTGGACCACCAGCTTTAACCCCACCGAGTCCACGATCCTCTGGATCCTGAAAGTAACATAACCTAGTATCTTATCATTTCTCATTTTACATTACACTTATCTCATAAGCTGACTTGTACCCTTTGTTTTTGTTTTGTTTTCAGCTCTATAACGTTAATCTAGAACACACTTGGTTGAGATGTACCACCTCAGTATCTCTGTGATGTAACTATTATGCATTTGTCCGCTAAATTGCTTAATGAAATGTAATTTTTGTACGCATTCTCTAGTATAGTAGCAGCGTACCGGTTGGAGGAGGTGGCCAGCGCGTCGGGGGACCCCCCCAACAGGTTGCTCACGATTTGGACAGTGGTGTTCCCTAGGGCAAGGCTGATGTTGGGCCCTGCTACCAGGTTCTCCAGCCGGGACACCAGATGGTCCACCTGGCTGGAGTTGAGCTGGGACACGTTCCCACTCACCCCCAGCAGATGGTCGGCTGCGGCCTCGTTGCTCATATCAGCGGTCGTCGACACTGAGGAGAAGTTGGTCAGTGATTCATTACATTTCAGTTACATTAAATTCATGAAAATTAATGTAATTGAAAATGAAAGTGGCTGTAGACAACTTTTCCCACCCTAGTGTTTCAAAGTGGTATTATTTGTGCACTATCGCTTTCCGTTTCCTCCAGACTAGCAACCACAAACAACAAAAGCTATTGTGATGATGTGCATTGCATATTAATACCATAGCTAAATGCCGATAGTGTCATTATTCTCTAGCCATTACACTGTGCAATCAACATTTAGTTTATTGATACGTGAAAGCGAAAAAGTCATCTACAGCCACTTTAAATGTGTACAATTTTCCTGAATCCATCTTTAATATTACTTTTCCTGAATTAAATTGTTCTATGTTTCATTTTCCTGAATTTAATTAAATTCTATTATATTTCCTGAAAATTACATTTATTTCAAATTTGAGGGGTGGGTGTGGTTTATTGAGGGCATGGGAAGCCCTTTGAGACTGTATTTGCATAATGGGATAATAACAATAATAATCATAAATACTAATAGTCAACAAACCTGTTGTGGGCAAAGTGGGCGGGGAACTGCTAGCCGCCACAGACCCGTTCAGAGCGGTGGTTAGTGGCCCATCGGTGGTTGTTTTTTTGTTTAATGTTATGTTGGTAGTTGGGCCCAAGGTTGGTATCAAATGGGTGTTTGATCCGGAGGTTAGGGTCGTGTTTGGCTGTGCTGTCACTGTGACGTTGGGGCCAGGGGTAGAAGTGGTGTTCACAGAGCTAGAGGTCGTGTTCCCGGGGCTAGAGGTCGTGCTCCCGGGGTTAGAGGTCGTGTTCCCGGGGTTAGAGGTCGTGTTCCCGGGGCTGGAGGTCGTGTTTCCAGGGCTAGAGGTCGTGTTTCCGGGGCTAGAGGTCGTGTTTCCGGGGCTAGAGGTCGTGTTTCCGGGGCTAGAGGTCGTGTTCATGAAGCTAGAGGTTGTGTTCCCGGGGCTAGAGGTCGTGTTCATGAAGGGGAAGATGGCGGCGGTGGTGTTTTGCTGTGGTGACATTGTTGTAGTCGCAACAGAAACTGGCATTGCACAGCGCTCCTTCAGGAGCACAAACACATTTCTTCCTTGCTCACTAGAAAATGATAGAGGGATAGAAGGTTAGCAGATCAATTAAAGGAAACACCTTCGACAGCATCCACATAATTTTGTAACATGACTTTAATCATCTGATTGATATAATCATCGATTATATTAGATTCAACTTTATTGTCATTGCATAGAGTGCAAGTACAGAGACAATGAAAAGAAGTGTATAGTGGAATATATAATAAATAAGATATATGCAGTAAGAACAGAGTAAGTACAAGTATTGCTAGTAGTAGATGAGGTAGATAAGGTATGAGGTATGATATGAATAAGCTAAATACACTATGGACAATATAGTATAGTCAAAATAATACAAACCAGCGTATAGTCCTGCCAGGCAGGCAGAATTCAGAGCGAGTCTTTGAAGTGCGCCCAATCCAGCTAAACCTGGATTTCAGTGGGTTGTCCCGGGATGTCGCTTCCCCACATAGTGCTGTGTCACACACACACACACACACACACACACACACACACACACACACACACCACAAACACTCGATCAACACATGACAACGTGTCGCGAAATGCTTCGATTGCCTTTTCCTTTTTGATTGCACAGTTGAATAGTAAATAAAATGAAATGATAACGGAAATAAATACATAAGAAAAAATGCAAAAAAAATGCATTTGTGTATGTGAATATTTATGCACGCATGATGTGTGGTAGGCCTATTATGTAGTGATGGTGATTGTGTGGACTTATCATTCCCAGAGAGTAGCGTTGGTTTGAACACAGACTGTGGATGATGTAATATATTGATATGGTTGTGGATGTACTGTACTTTACTGTAGATATTGTTGCTTATTTCTTCACTATAAATACAGTTACTGTTGTGGTTTTTTGCACCATCCCATAGTAAGCATTGCCACTTTGATTTCACTGTGCATCCTCTTTGTGATAAATAAAGTTATTGAATCTGGATTGGCTATTCACCTGCTCTGTGCAGCTGTCCATTGTAATTGACTCCCTTCTTTGAGTTGAACAGTGTCCTCAAGGCGGAGGACACGGCGCAGACAGGAAGCTCTCGGGAGAAACCGATGATCACATTGCACCGCGTACGCCTGGGAAAAAACATCAGCAAATAGAAGTCATTCACCATTCGCTCCATCGCAGGTGATACATTTCTCACTCTCCACTGCATCTTATACGAAAAGGTGGGGATGGTGCTCAGCAGCAAGGCTCTCTCTGGTCACATTTAAATACAGTGCTTACAATGTCAGGTCACAGGACATTTTAACAGTGGAAGTGGAATGAGCTCCAAAAAAAGGGTTACATTCTCTTTTATGTCTTTGCAATCACGCTTGAAAATGCTTTTCTTAATTGTGAAAATGTATAATGTCTGTGAATTATCTGTGCGTCTGTCTATGCTTAAACTGTTAATTTGTTGTATGAGGTCAATGAGACCACCTTTAAATAAATACATTTTAAATACATTGGGATGTGAAAGACCTTTAGCACAAGTAAAGTCTGTTTACTTGGAGAGAGGGTTTAGGGTTTGGGGGGGGGGGGGGTGGCATCCTGGCAGGTCAGAGTCTCTAAATGTGATGAAGGGATATACAAATTAAACAGACTTGATTTGGGAGGACATGTTCCTTATTGGACATCTTCATTTAGATCCCGCCCCCTCCGACCCATTTGTTAAGCCGAAACCCTCAAACCCTCAATGAAAAACCTCAGCCCAAAAGCCAATGGGAACAGGAATAGACCGTAAGAAAGAGGGATCCCTCCTTCGGGACTATTCTAGGACATAAGGAGGTGGGCAGTGAATGAACAATAATATGAACCATGCTGGTTAGTTAGGTAAACAAAGGTGTGATCATATGATGACTCACTTAGTGGTCCCCTGTCCACAGTCCAGGTTAGTATCCTGGGGGAAGAAAGCACAGAGACTGGGTTATAAATGAGCTTGTATGATGATGGACGTCTGCCTTTCAGCTTTCAACGAAGCATCTGATGTCAACGGCAGCTGACCTACGCTTGCTACCGACCATTTTCAGATGCTTCGAACATCAATCATGATTATGAAAGTCCTTTTGGGTCGTGTTTACCTTGTATGAGGTTGCGATCTCGGGCATCGGGCACGGCGAGCTGCAAATGGACATCATCCGCTCTGTGAGCTCTTCTGTGTTGTTTTATGAACATATGATCGCGCTGTAGGCGTGAAGTATTACAGAACTTACCCTGAGTGGTTAGTGATGCACGGCGGAGGAGAGCTCAGCCGAGACATCTGGAGAACATGAAGAGATATGATGGTGCACAGAATAAAGACACACACACATCGGCAAGACTCACACACACACCTGCACAGAATGAAGAGACACACATCAGCAAAACACACACATACACAAAATGCACACACAAAACACATACACACACACACACACACACACACACCTGCACAGAATAAAAACACACACATCGGCAAGACTCACACACACACACACATACACATGCACACGCACATGCATACACACACGCACATGAACACTCACCAGAAGACGGATGGAGGAACTGTTAGATGTGCATGCCTTGATTGAAAGTCGAAAAGCATAGTATGCATCTACAAACCATGAAAAGGAAAACATGTTAAAAGTTTTAAAACGCATGTTAAAACAAATCACAAAACACCAAGACCAATACCGGTAATAGTGTTGCTGTCACGCAACTCACGGTTTACCGACCTGTTCCATTGCAGTAGGCAGAGCAGATGCATACCGCTCGTCTTTTCTTAACTAGAACGAGGAGAAATGCTGTTGAGAATGGAGCTATACAGACAAGCATGCTACAAAGACGGGTTATTATAACGCATCTGCAGCAGTATAACATAAGTTGGTGTGGTGGTCGTTCATCTGGTTCACCTGTTGGACAGGTGGTGTTGGGGACCCTGGAGTGGATGAACGCGGTCCAGGTGTCGCTACTGTTCACAACACGAGAGCAGAGAGCAACAATAGCCTTCTTTAATGTTTTCATTCATTCACTCTACTTTCACTCTGCTTTATTTGATTATATTATATATACTACTTTTTGCATTTGATTGTATTCCATTTTATACTAGCTACTACTATATTATTCTAGTATACACGAACTATTCTTTGATACTACAATTTCACTCATTCAGTGTGTGAGAGGAAGGAGGAGGACGGCTCACCAGGCGGTGTCGTCAGGAGGGGTCGCCATGCAGGAGTCTGGGGAAGGTGAGGACACCTTGCTACACCCTGAGATGCTATTGGCTGGCTGCAGCCTCCCTGCACACACACGCACACGCACGCGCACACGCACGCACACGCACACACACACACACACAGTGTCAGCTGGCATAGTGATACATGAGACTCTGTCTGTATTACCTATTAAAGGGGACATATTATGCATGTGGAGGGTGTTTGTAGAGTGTGTGTTGTTGATGGCTGGTTTACAGCCCATCTGGCCTGAGTCAGACTGATTGGACTCTGGCTGGGTGGGGCTGCACACCTGGGGTGCATGAGCAATCATGGCACCCC
>JAOPJH010000124.1:4193649-4207053 GCA_027122575.1 Merluccius polylepis | reverse complement strand
GTGTGTGTGTGTGTGTGTGTGTGTGTGTGTGTGTGTGTGTGTGTGTGTGTGTGTGTGTGTGTGTGTGTGTGTCCAGTCAAAGACACACTTGGCTTTGGATTTAATGTGCATTCATTTTCCTAATTTGACAAAACAGTGCAAATTCAAAAATCCCAAATGAATGCTTGGATATCCGTTATACATCACCATACATTTAGCAGACACTAAATAATGAAACATGTGTAATTAGAATAGAGCCAAAGAGAGTGTCTAGACAGGTCTACTTTTACGTCACAGGGTTCTCAGTTGAGCCCCTCTGACCGGGAGACAAAAAGGGTGAATACAGATGTGCGAGTATCTTGCTGTGTAATTAACAACTGTAAGGGGCCGCATTATCAACACGATAGACTATAGGTTCATCCCAGACTAGGCAGGATGTTCACGTGAGGGATTAGTTGATCATCATCAGTCACCTTGATCAGTGACTCTGTTCTGTTCCTCTCAGGGCAACACCCTGAAAATCTAATTATATTGGGGACACTGAGCGTCAAAAGGTTTATTTATATAAGAGTTTCCCCATCTGTGATTCTCTGTATTCCTCCACACTTATTAGATTCATATATCATAATGGCAAGACAATAATTATGTATTATCATTAAATGTAGGGGGAAATTTCTCTCCACAAAAGGTAGAGTGAGAGGTCCTCCGAACAGTCTGATCTCTTCCACTTTCTCCCAGCTGCTCGTTGCTCTGGTCTACAAGCCCGCAGAGATTCGGACAGCCAAGAGGGAGGGGGAGAAGATTGTGCTGATCTGGAGGAAAGGTACAGCAGGACCTTGTGAAGACAAGGTCGAGATGGTTCCCAGCCCTGTGGGTCGGAGGGGAGGGGGAGAGCGTTAGGTCAAATGTGGTGAAAAAGTCAGTTAAATCGGATGAGTGAAACTTCTGGCTGGATGCTGAAGTCACCCAGGACAACGAGTGGTGTGCCGTCTAGCAGCTGAGGAGGTCGTCCATCTCATCGAAGAAGTCGCCAGAAGGGGCCGGGTGGACGGTAGATCACTGCAATGTAGAGCTTGATGGGAAGGGCGACTGCCACAACGTGGAATTCAAACGCAGATCTGGTCAAGTGTTCTAGGGGGAGGACCTGGTAGGACCACTTCGGCGAGATGAGGAGTCCCGTCCCCACCTCCTCGTCCCGATGGTCTGGGGGTGTGTGCGAACACGAGTAGGCGGTGGACAGGGCAGCCGGGGTGGCTGTCTTTTCAGGGGTGATGATCCAAGTCTCAGTGAGGTGCAGGAAGTGCAGAGTCTGGAGAGAGGCGTAGGCGGAGATAGAGTCCGCCTTCTTGACGGCCGATTGGCAGTTCCACAGTTCCCCCCCCCCAGCACTTCAAGGTCCGTGTAGACAGAGAGCGGTGGGTAGCGCAGGTTGGAAGGGGTGCAGCGCCGGGAAGGTCGAATGTGGCGTCGTTTCCTGTAAGGTAAGGTCATCTTTATTATCCCCGAGGGGCAATTTGTTGCACGGCCAGAAGTAATACAATTATCATCACCACTCAAACAGCACACAAACAATTTACACAGAACATTATAAAATTACAAGTTAGGGTTAGGGGATCATATAACGCCATAGATGTCAGTCTAACAGTGATGGAGGTCAGGCACATGGTTATGGTGAGCGAAAGGAGATGAGGTTTCTGGGCTTCCTCGAGGGACTCCCGCAGAGACTCCCTATGTCTTTGTTCGACCGGGTCTTGGGTCTTGGGACTGACGCTAACTATGAATAGTCCTTAAGTAGAGAGATGCTGCTAATGCAGTCCTAGATCCGCCCCCTAAATCAACTCTATTGAATACACTTGAGTAGCAATAGGTACACACACAAATGATGGTAGCTATTGTAATTAAGGGGGAGAGCGAGAGGAGGGGAGGGGCGGAGGAACAGGTAAGACCGTCCACCTGCTGCCACATGACTCCTCACAGATCAACAGTATCTGGGAGTGGTGCTGTGGAACATGCTGTTAGTCCTTAGAAAGGAAAAGTAATTATATCAGCTTGTCTGAACAGCACAGAAGCAATAAGCACTTCGCCAAAGTCTTCTATCCTGATAAAGGTCATTTAATATCTCGATAACGAGCACGTTTTTTTGTAATTCGATAAATAAAGTCTATAAAATAACTACATGGTAAAGCCTATTTTTGTACACACCTGTGTGAATGAAATAATCAACAAATGAAAAGTACTGAGTATTTAATATTTTCTCATCTGTGTCAACTGACTTGCTGTATTGCAGCCTTTAAAACTAGGAAAAGACACTTGTTACGACCTAAGACAATATCTATTCTCATATCACGATATCGATGCAGTATCAATATATTGACCAGCCCCTCCATTGTTAAAGGTGTTGTCTCCCTCTGCTCTCTAAAGGGTTGCGTGACCGTCCAGAAAGAAGACACGCTCCTGCTCAGAGCGCCGCAGGACTCTCAGACCATGAAGAACACAGAGAGAGGCATAGCGCAGAGCGAACACAAGTTCTCCTTTACAAAGGTCAGCAGGTCACAGATGAGTGTTGGGTAAACGTGACGATGACGACGCAATCACCTTATCCCTCAAAGAACATGCTACCGTATCGATGGATTGAGAATGTCTTTCTCTTGGCACCGTTGTGCTAAGAGTTGCACAGGCTTTACTTGTATGTTACACTTTGAATAAATGGATCCAAATATATTCAGGAACAAACTTAATTGCAGAGGGGAAATAAGATGGCACTCTTATGTTATTATTGATGTGTACTAAAATAATCCCCTAAAATATGAAAATTATCAAGTCAATATTCATAATTAATCTGAAATGTGTTTGATAAAGCATCAACTGTGCATTCCCATGTCTTCTATCACAATATCAATATTAAAAACATCAAAATGAGCAGTATTATAACATGGTCTATTTCCCCACTCATAGGCGTTTTGGTGATTATATCTCACCCCGGTTCTCTCTAGATCTTTGGCCCGGAGACCACACAGCAGGAGTTCTTCGAGGACACCATAAAGAACATGGCGAAGGACGTTCTCCGCGGGGAGAACCGGCTCCTCTACACGTACGGAGTGACCAACTCTGGGAAGACCTACACCATTCAGGGTGAGCCTATGTCCAGCATGGTCGAAGAGCTTACTACACGGGCCTATATCTGAGCTTGGAGGTGTAGGGTTTGAAACGGGTACTGGGGATTGGAAGATGACATTTACTTGTCTTAGAAGTAAGTACATGTGTGTAAATAGTTAATCATCAAGGAAAATGTATGTCTAGTGTATTCGTATCCTCTTTTATCCCCTCTCTTTTCCTTCATGACTGAAACTATCATGTTTTTTTGTCCCAGGTGTGCGGCGTAAGCCGGGCCTCCTGCCTTGGGCCTTGGTCTGGGTGTTCAGGAAGCTGCAGGGACGCCTGTACACCGCCATGGACCTGAAGCCTGCCATGTACCAGGACGTCAGGCAGCTGGAGCCCAGCGAGGTGCGGGCAGAGGAGCAGCTCCGAGACTCCCTGCTGAAGGAGGTGAGTTCCCCAGGAGGAGGGTCCACGTTCTCTCTGGAGGACCAGACTCACTGAGAAAGGGTTGACTTGAGATGTTTGGTGCTGCATGATGTTCTGAAGCCTCTTGGTGCCAAATTACTGGATTATGTTTAAAATGGTGTCTAATATTATTCATAATCAACCCTTTAAACACGACACCAACATGAACACATAACGCATAAAAAGAGGAATTATTAGTGAGGGATTCATTCCTTTTTTTTTGTTAATACAAGTTTGGTTAACCATCTCCACTATGTCTGATCAATGGATATATTTTCAGAACACGCCTCTGTTGCCTCCCAGCTGTGGCCTCTACATTAGTATCAGACAAACTCGATTTTACACATTGAGGTGTGATGTTTCTTGACGCTAACCTCCATGTCTTCCAATAGGACGAGAGCATGAGTTCCCGTAGAGGTGGGAACAACACGACGTGGGACAGTGGCGTTGGAGGGCTCTCCGCCACCACCATCCACACCCAGCTGGAAGGTCAGCCCTCTACCCCGGCACTGCTCTGTTTCTCTGATACATCGGCGTCTACTATTTAGTCATTTAGCAATACGCTTTTATCCAAAAGCTATACATGCAGTCAATTGGAATACATGTCGTTAAGGGGCAGGCTAGGGCTGACTATGGCTGTGCCATATCATACAGTCCACGATAATACCGTTATACATTTTTACAAGAAGACTGTTACTACTAAAGGTGGAAACACAACAAACTTGTTTCACCACTTGAAGCAAAAACACATTGTTGAGTTCAACCAGGCTATGGCTACATCCACACTAATACGTTTTTGTCTTAAAAAGCATAACTTTTGCTACGTTTACACCTATTGTACACACTACTCAGCGTTTTATAGCCCCTAAAGCGGAGGTTATTGAAAACACTGCTGGCCCACTTTAATGTTGAATACGCCGGGGTTGCTTTTCAGTATGGACTAGTCTGGACAGGTGGATACAGAGATTTTAGAGACTGATGACGCAGACACCCACATTCGCTTCCTGATTGGGTTTTATCAGTCACGATGTGTCCTTCCCTGATTCGGGAAGCCCCTATCACATGACCGGGAGAAAACAAACCTCAAAACAAACCTTCTTCCTCTTCCCTCCCATTTTCTGCAACTAAGCAACCAACCGCAGCAATCTGCTTCCTGTTTATACCGGCACGCGCATGCCCAGTGTACGTGAATGGTCATGTGATATGTATTTTCTGGCGTGGGAGTATGGACAAAAACTCCTGAAACGGGAGGCCACGTAAATCGCCTTGTAAAACCGAAAACGTATTGATGTGGCATGCGAGGAGGAGCTGGTAGCTGGGGATGTGCGGCCCTAAAGTAAATAAACGTCTCAACCGAGCATTGCTGGAGCATCGCTAGTTGCTGTGTCACTGTATATAATGCTGTGTCACTATTGCACTATAATATTGCTGCTTGTGGCAAAAGATTCACACTTCAAAATACGTAGTCTGTCATCAATGACAGTAGCTAGTTAGTTGGAAAAGGATGGAAAATGTCCTTCATTTAGTTTGCACTAATAAATGCTGCTCCCTGCAAGCTGCAATCACCAATACAATGTTCTTTTTTTAATATATACATCGTTATCGCAAATTTCCTTGAAATGTGATATAATTTTGAGGCTATATCGCCCACCCCTGCTGTCGACATGGGGATCATGGTCCCGGGTCAGATCTCGGATCCTAGGGTTCGGTTAGACCCCTGAAGACCTGGCAAAGTGTTGAACCCTTATTTCCAAAATGCTAAAACAGTGACCGTACATTTCACACGCATATCAAATCACATATTCACGCATCAGCCTTCCAATTACAATCCCACACCCTACCAACTCCAATGTCCTGATGCAGACGCAAATAAGGTTAAACTGTCGACCTCTTCCTTTCTCCTCCACCAGACTCGGGCAGTGTGTGCCTAGACCCGGACAGCCTGTCCCACAGCGGGGGAGAGGTTCTGGAGGAGGGCGTGCAATACTCTGTGTGGGTGTCCTTCTACGAGATCTACAACGAGTTCCTGTACGACCTGCTGGAGGCCCCACCCACCGGCCAGCCCAAAAAGAGGGCCACGCTGAAGCTCAGCGACGACAAGCAGGGCAACCCCTACGTCAAGGGTAAGGGGCCCCTAACCGCTCTATATGCCGCACATGCAAATGCTTTTCCTGGTTGCTTTGATTCTTTGTCTCTGTCTCTGTCCCTCTCACAATGTGCATGTGTGGATGATGTATGTAGTTAATGATAATAAACTTGTAGCACCCTTCACACAGAATGTGCAGGTCAAAGTGCTTTATAGAATGATAAACATACTATTGATATCAAGATAATGCAAATAATAATGCAACGATGAAACTAAATTGCAGGGAGCTAAAAGAGCAGTAAAGTAATCTATTGGTTAAATGCCAGGGCATACACACCCATATAATCATGTTGGACTACCTGACCCCTACAGGGCTTGTACCTCGCAATAACCGCCTCCATTTTGAAAGCATAGGTCATTGGAATGTTAGTTATTGTGTTGCTAATGTTTTTTTTTTGTCATTATGGGGAGACGTTGTCGTGTTTGAAACTGCCACAGCGTTTCTCCTGCGAGACGTGGCAAAACAAAGCTTTCACTAGCCTAGGTTACGGTATATTTAAGTTGATTCACGATTTCAGAGTACGTGAACTCTGAGTCCTCTCAATATGGCGGAGTATTGCCAACTAAAAAAATCCCATGATGCATTCTGATGTACAAGCCCTACACTAGTATCTCCCTACAAGCAAGTTACTCTGGGCTCCGTCTCCCCACAGAGCTCACCTGGATCCAGGTGCGCAGCGCTGATGAGGCCTGGCGCATGCTCCGGGCCGGCCGTCGCAACCAGAGCTTCGCTAGCACACACCTCAACCACAACTCTAGCCGCAGGTAATGCACCGCTCATCTGTCATATGTGCATTAGTGTGTTCCTGTCTTTGATCGATGAATCTGTGCTCTGCTCACCAGCCATAGTTATTGGTCTGTGTTTGATGGGTGAATCTGTGCTCTACTCTCCAGCCACAGCATCTTCTCCATCCGCCTGCTCCACGTCCACACGGAGGTCGAGGCCAGCAAGGCCGCGCACATCAGCGAGTACGTGGAGACGTGTGTGTGTGTGCGTTTGTGTGTGTGCGTGTGTGTGCGTGTGTGTGTGTGCGCGTGCGCGCGCGTTGGGGTGTATTATTCTAATTGTGTGCGTGTCCATCTGCAGGCTGACTGTGTGTGACCTGGCGGGCTCGGAGCGCTGTAAGGACCAGAGGAACGGGGAGAGGATGAAGGAGGCCAACAACATCAACACCTCCCTGCACACACTTGGCCGCTGCATCGCTGCCCTCAGACACAACCAGAACAACAGGTACTGGTCTACTCAGACACAACCAGAACAACAGGTACTGGTCTACTCAGACACAACCAGAACAGATACCGTTGTTAATACCAGTCTCAATAAGTCATATTTAACCTGGAATGTGTGTCACACAAAATCGAGTTGAATCTAAACAAACGTTTGGTTGACTTTTTGGCTAAGTTGCTAGTGTGGCTGCTAACCGGCTCCTCCACCACCCCCTCCCCCAGGTCGCGCCCCCCCCAGGTGGTCCCCTTCAGGGACAGCAAGCTGACCCGCGTCCTGCAGGGCTACTTCTGTGGCCGCGGTAGCTCCAGCATGGTGGTCAACATCAACCCGTGCGCCAGTATCTACGACGAGACCCTGCAGGCCCTCAAGTTCTCCGCCATCGCCACCCAGGTGAGAAGTGTGTGTGTGTGTGTGTGTGCGTGTGCGTGTGTGAAGTGTTCGATGTATGAATCCTTCCTGACACACGGACGTGGTTCTTATCGATGGAGGTCGGAAGAGAAGTGCTTGTTCTTCTGCTGTCCGTAGTCATGTAGCAGATGTTCAACATCAGGTGACCTCAGGTGTTCAACACCAGGTGACCTCAGGTGTTGCGTGTACTCACTTGAGTACCTCAGTAGAATGAGGTGTCATCCCACACACGCTCACTATGTAAAGCGCTTTGTGTGCCTTAAAAAAGCGTGATAGAAAGCAGTGAGTTATTCTCATTATCAGTAAACAATGAGTGTTGAATGTCTTCCTAGTTGGTCCACGGGACGTCCACCAAGACCCGCGTAGCGTACATCCTGTCCCTGCTGAGGGAGCCCGCCGCCATCCCCCACGACAGCACCTTGGAGGAGGAGGACAGTGACCAGGAGGAGGAGGAGGGAGACATGACCATGTTGAATACCGAGGTACCATATGACCCCCCCCCCCCCTTTGCTGTTTGTTGGGTCCAACAATGGACACACAGAAGATGGTCTGAGCATGTAGTCCCAGGGTCCAAAGTTTACTATTAGGATTCAGTCTTTTTGCCTGCCAGATTAGACCAATGTACTGAGCGAAGACCAATGTACTGAGCAATTCTTAATAATATGTAACGCTGCATTTTTTTAAACCCGTCAAATCTTTCCGCCATCGGTTGGTGGCAGGTGTTCATTTTGAACCCTGTGTAGACCTTAAAAAAAACAAAACAAGAATAAAGCCATTTGGTGGATTATTTTATCCAATACTGTGATGGCATGGATTTCTGAGCATGGGTGGCCCCAGTGAGAATCAAACCCCTAACCCTGGCAGTGTTGCCAACTCTCTCCCTCTCTCCTCCCCCCCACCCTGCGGTGCAGTCTCTGCTGAGGGCGATCGACGTGCTGAAGCGCGAGGTGTTTCGCCAGCGGCAAGAGAAGGAGGTGCTGGAGGTGGACATCAGGGAGCAGGTGAACGCCGAGATGATGGAGGTCTTCAACGGCATGCAGAACGACTTCAGGTGCGTGAGCATGTGTGTCCAGTGTGTCGGCTGCCGGTGGGCAAGGCAGCTATGGAGAAAATGTATTCCAGACTGCAGTCCAACAGTTAATGACATTGTCATGTATAATCTGATGCCATTAAGCACACCTTCAATCATGATATACTAGTGTTCTTACGGACGTTTGAAAGCTAATATTAACTTATTTTACTTATGAAGGATGTCGATCAATTCCATTTTAAATGACAAATCCAGAAGCTACCGATGATGTTCCGTCTACTCTCCATGTTCAAACTGAACAGGAGATATTCATGCGTTTCTCTTTCTCTCCACGCAGCGAGACCTTGGAGACGGAGAGGTCTCTGTTGGAGGAGAAGTTTGAAGCCAAGATCGCCAACCTGCAGAAGAGCCTGAAGAGATATTACAGCCAGGAGCTGGACGAGCGCGACCAGGAGATTGCGGCGCTAAACGCAGAGCTGGAGCGGAAGCAGGACGCGGCCCAGCCGGCGCCGTCCACCGTCCCTCTGCCCTCGTCCGCCGAGCCGCCGCTGCCCCGCACGCCCGTGGCCGCACCGCGCCGCTCGACCCGCCTGGCTGCCTACGCCACGGAGCCCAGTAGAGTACAGACAGAGCTCGACCAATGCCGCGCCGAGCTGGCCGCCAAAACACAAGGTAGGCCCGCCGTCGCTGGGTCATCAGGGGGTTTCCAATAACCGGGCTTTAGAAACTTGTACCGAAGGAGCAATGGACGTCCTCTCTGATGTCCGGCCCTGGTTCACTTTCCGTAACTTCTTTCCCTTTCTTTTCATATTTGCGAACTTTGAACAGATTTTCATATTTTTTAACTAATGACTATTTTTCTTTTGTCTTACAATGTCGGCCTGTGTCCTCTGGGTGTCAGTGTTTGACCGTTTAGAAAATGACGTCCATTACCTTCAAGATACACTGCCAAATTCTTAATCTGACAATAGTCAGTTAGAACTAACTGAACATTTTGGCTTTGCATTTTATTTCACATCAAAGATGTTCAGTCACTGCAAGTCCCCATGTTATTAAGATGAAAGTCGGGAACAGGGCGTCTTGCTCAATGACGGATGCCTACTTTCAACAGGAACCGATGATCTCTCCTCTACCTACCCCGCCAACCAAAACAAATCTAGCATCTTACCCTAGCTGTCCATGCTGTGTACCAGAAAAGACGACTAAACCTAGCAATTACAGTGCACCCAGAAACCTGTTCTATTTACATCTGACAGTAGACTAGACTATAGTTATAGACAGTAGACTATAGTTATTCGCTTTGGACAAAAGCGTCTGCTAACTGTAAATGTAAAATCTAAATGTATGTCTCCGTGTGTCTCTCTGACAGAGCTGAGGTGTCTGGAGATGCAGCTGGTGGTGCCGGGCCCCACAGGGGCGCTGACGCACTCCGCAGACCGCAAGCTGGAGGACGGCCAGAGGGTTAGACGCCATGTTGACCTCCATCTTAAAGAGTTCACTGTCTGCTTTTAGGACCCCTGCATCTAAAATTGCTGCTTTTTTTTAAAGATTTTTTTTTTTTGAATTACAAAGACACCAGATAGTAGGCTAATATTTCTGCTGCCTAATCAAGAGAAAATATGCAACATTATGTTTTAGGGCATATTATACATTGACTGTATAATTAGGTTTTGTGATTTTTATATATCGGGACATGCAATGTGTATTATAGATGTGTTGTGTATGCATAGCCTATATCACAGTTCAAGTCCCAAAGAACTTGAACACCTGAAGCCAGGTGTAAAATGAGCTGAATCTAACCTCAAGTGACATGCAACATATCACCACCCATCGCTCATCACCACTATTTATCGACAAATCGTTTTTATATTTTATTTAATCAACAAAAGTAAACTAGCTACATGCAACTACAATGCAACTGCATCTACAACTACCTATATGAACAATAACTCTTTGGCAGTTAAGTACGGCTTCTGCGAGTTGGTAACAATTATCTGTGCAATAAAAAGGATTTAATACATGTTTGTTACCATGCGACTTTGTTAATGCTTTACTCACATTCAAGTAACCATAAAGCGCCTTTTGAACTTAACTTCACCCCACCACAAGAAGTATTTAATCGCAATGTATTTGTACCTATATTTGTACATACCAAGCTATATTGTATTTTATATTCTATAATATTGTGTTTAAGCTGTGGGAGAGAACAGCATTCCACTGTACTGTTTGCACACGGCAATAAACGTCTCCTGTGAGAACCAGTTCTCAGCTTTGTCCTGATGTATAAAACCATAGAGAGCCAATGGCGGCACAGCAGTTCCCTTACGGTCCTCCTGACCTCCCTGGTTCTCGTTGTCCCCCTCAGAACCTGCGGCAGCTGCGGATGGACCTCCAGAGACTGGTGGGGGACCTGCAGTCTGGGGAGCGCGCCTGCTGCCGCAACACCTCGGGGGAGCGTCTGCGCCAGGCGCTGTCCCGCGCCGACGAGAGGCTGGTCAAACAGGTATGCTGGGGCTGGGGCGTTTCTTGTTAACAAAAGCTTTAAGTGCAGTTGTTTATTCTTTTAGACAAAATATACCGTCCAGTTTGTTACAGCAGGCTACAGTAGGCTGTACTTGTGTTGTGTATTCCCCTATATAACCAGCTCCTCTTCTTCTCTCCCTCTGCTATACTTAACCTAAACTAATAATGTTTAAGACTAGGCTACACTGGGTGTTTAATAATGTTTAAGACAAGGCTACACTGGGTGTTTAATAATGTTTAAGACAAGGCTACACAAGGCTACACTGGGTGTTTCCTCCTTCCCCTATCCTCTCACATGGCTGCCACTCCTAACTCCCGCCCCACCGCCCCGGGCTCCTCCTAACCCTATTGGCCGCCTCGTTCCCAGGACCAGATCCTATCGGAGCTCCAGAACAGCCTGCAGCTGATCAAGGCCGACCTGAGGAGGAAGGCCGACGCCCTGGCCCAGCGCCAGGCCTCCCGCCCCCTTCCCGCCGGCAGCACCGCTGCCTACATGGCCACACCCACGTCCTGCAAGAAGAGGGGCTGCGGGAACACTGAGAACCAGCCGCCGGAGAAGCGCACCTTCTTCACCTCGCTGTTCTCCACGCATCACACGCCGTCCGCCCGCATCCTGCGGTCGCGCCAGCAGTCGCCACCCCCTAGCCCCGCCTCCACGCCACGCTCGCTCAGGGGGAAATACTAAGCTTGCAAACTTTCTCACTACGGTTTTAAGGGCTTTACATTTTGTATACACACACACATGTATGTTATATTTTTACACTTTAGTTTCTCATCATTGGACCACGAGTGTGCTAGGTCGTATGAGGACGCCCATGCAGAACGTTGTTTGGTAACAGCTTGGGGTCCAATAAAGTCGCTTAAACAGATTTTATGGCCTGAGAAGTGGACTGAGCAAAGGTCCACAGTTCTAGAGATGCAGGTTAGATTCCCACTTGCTTTATGTGTGGTGATGCTATGGTGCATCTGATTATAACATTGTATTCACTCAAAATAAACAATACAAGTATTATATACCCATCAGCCCTCGTGTTTATTTTACCCTTCTCTCCCGCTTAAATATTTTCTGTAAAAAAAGAAAAAGGTTGGCGGTAAGCTGGGCCCATTTGATGTTTGCTACAATCCCCTCCGGTACAAGAGGTGGCAGTATAACATTAGCTGTAACATCTAGTGACAGCTCCAGATGTGAACAAGAAGAACCCTTGTCTAAATGTAAGGGGTATGTGGACAGTGGTAGGGGTGGCTGGAAAACATCCCTCGTTTTCAAACCTCAATGTTGACAGCTATGAAGAATGTATAACCAGTGGTGTGTGGATGAGTGTAATGTGTGCTGTGGGAAGGTGACAGGATGTTTGTGACCACCACACGCCACAAAAGCCAACCTGCAGGTGGGGTAAATGGCTAATGTGGACACCTGGCAATACCTGCACAGGTGCACCGCATCCGCTGACGACCCTCTCTTTGAAGTCATGGTAAGACTATTACTGCTCCTACACTTTTACTGCTGATACACATTTATCATACCTACATTCTTGAAAAGTGTTTATTCACATTTTAAACAAAACATTTGACACTTGGTAAATCCTGTACCTACACAATCCAGGATCCTGAGTTTAAAAAAAACAACAAAAAACATGCAAGTGAATATATATTCATATTTACACAAATGTACAAAATGCAGAGGAATAGTTCATACCTTTTCTTCTAAAGAGCACCATGAAACTGCAAATATACTTATTTCAACTAAAACAATCCCATCAGGGGGTACTCATTCATTTTCCAATTTTGGCAACACCAAAAAAGTAGCCAAACTAAGTAAATTAATCGGTGTTTGTGGGCAAATTTGCAAGGAAATCCTAAAAATGGCTGCCAATTCTCTAAATGTAATGTTTCAGCTGAGATGTGTGGGTGAATACGTTTAGTGAAGCAGTAGGAGCACAGTGTCAGGGCGAGAAGGAGGACAGATTAAGAGGTGACACCCTCTTGACGGGAGTGTTGTTGTCCGAGAGCGGGGCGAACAGTTCTGCGGACGGCGTCTCGATCTGGTCCCGGACCTGGGAGATCTGTCTGAGGAGAGCCTTGCCTTCCTCCCGCGCCTGACGACCAACACACAGATAAATATACACGTCTCATAAATACTTTACTATCGTCTTATCAGACACTTTCATCCAAAGCGACTTCCAGTGAATCCAGATACCTGTCATTAAAGAGCAGATAAGGGGTAAGGATGCCTATAAGTTATGCTGCGGACACTGGGGTTCGAACCCAGAACCTTTCAGCTGGGAGTACAACACCCTAACCACTACATTTGATCTTTGTTATTATTTTTAACATGCCATTTATCTTTAGATATTTTTTGTATAACCATTTTTTAATACTTAGTTTAGTGCTTGTATGCCCGAGTCGAACTCCTTGCATGTGTTCATGTTTAACCAACAAAGCAGATTCTGGTCATGATCCTGGTTAGGGTTGAACACTGTTCTCTGATTGGTGGGAGCGGCTAGGAGAGAGAGAGAGAGGGGGGGG
>JAOPJH010000124.1:4183386-4193549 GCA_027122575.1 Merluccius polylepis | reverse complement strand
CTGGGGGATCCTTTGATGCAGAGCTATCCCTTTCCCCTGATGGATGAAAGGCACATGGCAGCCTTTCAGGGGGGGGGAAACACACCAGCACGGCCGCACTGCATCTGTACCGCGTGGTGGGGGAGTAGAAAAAAAACAAAAACACCCAAACACAGCGTGAAACATTAGCAGCACGGGCTGAAGACCCCCCCCCCCCCTACACAACCAGACACACACACACAGGTCTGAAAACCCTGACAGACACAGACGGAGAAGAAACGCAGACTGAAATAGACGGAACGGACAGACCGAGAGCGAGAGAAAGGCAGACAGACGCTCATTCTGTCATTCGGGTTGGAAATGAACATTTAATCCGACAGGCAGCAACAAGCGCAATTATTAAAGTATCTGAAACCCACGCCAAGACACAATTACTGTTCTCATAAAAGCATTAGATGCAGCCACTCCGTCTCCACACACACACACGCATGCACACACGTGCGCGCACACACACACACACACACACACACACACGTACACACACACGCAGGTGGCAGAAGGAGACGAGAAATTCCCCCGTCTTTGATACTCTCCTAACAGGCCCGGGCACAATGGCAGTGAGATTACACCCCCCTAATGGAGGCATTAGAGGGCAGGCCAAAGAGATAGCGCCACGCCCACACGCCACCACAGCAGCAGGTGTGGGGTTAGAAACCCAAACCTCACACCTGCTGTAACCTCATTCCGACGCCCACCGACTTACGGGACCGGCCGCCCTCCGGCGTCACACGCCAGGCCAAAACCGCCTGACGGGCTCAACAGAAGCTGCCAAGAGTTCGTCCGCGTGGGTGGAGATCAGTCAACCTCCATCCGACCTGCCAACCTTAAGCAGGGAAGGAAGAGGAAGGGGGGGGGGGGGGGTCTGATGGAGGCTGTCATACCATAGAAACACTGGGAACCCCCCCCCAGCTTACTCATCTATGTTTTCTCTGAGGAAGTGGGAAGAACTGACTGGTGGTGGCGAGAGGGCTACAGGACGGAGGTCAGGTGGACACGGATCAGCCAATGGGGAGAAGGCATTAAGAGAAAGGGGGGCAGACTGGCAGGGAGAAGTGGTGTTCATCCTCGGCAACACGCAGAGCAGGTTGCCGGAGGTCAGGACACTGTGAAAAATCACTGAATGGCCGGGAATCCCTCTCAACAGGTGGGGAAAATCTGGGCGGGAAAAGTGTTAACGCTTTCCGCTTTACGTGGAAAGCGTGGCTTGGTCCAATGCCTCAGACTTTTTTTTATTTTATAAACGACGGAAGAGACGTACAGTAAGTCAAGTTAGAGAAGGGAAAGTATATTTATTACATTTCGTACTGTGCACAGATTGAAACAATCTTGCATGGTGGCTGCAGTGGGAATTGAACCCTTTAACCGTGGCAGTGTTAACGCAATGCTCTACGGATTGAGCGTGGCACACGTTTATGAAATCATTGTAGGGTTTTGTTTTTTTTTGGCTGCATTCGGGTCAACGTATAAGACACTACACGACTACGCTGGTGTTCACTGATTATCGTACAACACTTAACCATGTCAAAACACTTTTATATCAGAATTAGCAGGTCCGAGCGATGGCAGATACGCAACGATGCGTCTCTAAGCGATGAATCTGAATGGATTTGGATGGTGGCAGCACCCGTGGGGTCTTCCCCCCACCCCCCCCCCCCTTATAAAAGCATTCCTAATGACATTAAAATGAGCTCGCGACAGCTTTCGTGACACTAGGAAGACATGGGTGCTTGTGAAAAGCCAATATTCTGGGGGGTAGAGAACTGTGAGAAGCGATATTTATGTCCCTCCGCGCCATCTGTTTGTTCCCCGAAAGACGTCCGCGAGGGAGGGAAGAAGGCCACAACAAGCCTTTTCTTTACAGAGCCCCTGCGGAAATGCAACAAAAAGAAAGAAAGAAAGAAAGAAGTAGGGAAAAAAAAAAAAAAAGTAGACAGTCACAATTGGCCTGTGCCTTAGCGGAGGAGCTGCGGGAGCAGGGATCTTAAAACCTCTCCATTTAGGAGCCTGTTTACCTAAGAGATGAGCCCCGAAACACAGCCATTCAGCCGCCTACCCCTTTATCTTGTCATGAATATTCCCATAATCCTCTGGCCCCTATCCCGGAGAGGCCCCTTCTAGAAGGTGAAGGGGGTGGAGGAGGTAGCGGAGGGGGCGGAGCGCTGAGGGGACTCTCACCCATTCAGAGGGTCCCCCCCCCCCCCGCCCAATCCTCCCCTCTTTTCAGAGAGTTCTCTCAGCTGATCTTCACATGAAATGATATCTCACTCACGCCCACTCTGCAGAGTCCCTAAGCCTGCTGCTGCTCGGGCCGCAGCCGCTGACGAGGAGAGGAGGAGAGCGGGGCCGGGGCCAAATAGCCTTTAATTGACCCGCTGTTAAGACCGCGGCTGCGCTGCCAAGGCCCCGCTGGACAAGCGGGGATGTCACGGGAAAGGAGGGTGAGGGAGGAGAGGGGTCTTAGTAGCCGGGCAGGGCTGGAGGAAAAGAGCTTCGGTCGGTAATGGCGGTTTCTGATTATGAAAAGCAGGCAAAGAGTACGAAAAAAAAAAGAAGGGTTGCCTGTAATGAAAAGGTGGCAAGGGCAAAGATTTCGGCAGCCGGCGTTGGCTGCCAACAGCGCACTCTGCGCTGAAACCCGCGCTCCCGACAACACGAGTTCACCGCCTGGTCACCGGGGGACGTGTGTGTTGTGTGCAGCACTCGCCCGAACCTGTCATCGCTCAGAGAGAAACTTTTTATATTCTGTTGCAGCCAAGGTCACGGTGAACGCGAGGACAACAAATGTTTAAGCATTCCCCCGGGCGCGGCCGCGCCCGCCCCCCCCCCGCCCCCCGCCCCCGGGGGGGGGGGCCCCCGGTGACTTACGTCGTTGTAGTCGCAGCAGCGCTGGGCACAGAGGGACGCCTCGTCATACAGCTTGTTCTTAAAGTAGTACTGGCCCAGGTAGCGTAGCGCCGTGCTAACCTCTGTGTGCTCCAGCTGCTCCTGTACCCGGACACACAGACGGGGTTAGGGGTCCGTTGGTCACATACCTCAGTATACTCTAATACTTTGTCGATCGACAGAAAATTAATCAAACCAATTTTGTTTTTTTATAATCGATTAATCATTCAGGTAATCTATCAAGTACAAATACCAAACATTTGCTGATTGACGCTTCATAAATTGAAATGTTTGGTTCATGGATGATTATAAAATTAATACTTTAGTTTTTCTTGGCTGCTTGTCAGATAAAGCAAGCAAAGTTAAGACATCACTTTGGACTCTGGTAACTTGTGATGGCATTTTCTGGACTAAATGATTAATCAATTAATCAAATAAATAATGGTTAGAATAATCGACTATGAAAATAACTTGTTAGTTGCAGCCCTACAGTATACAAGTGTAATGTGCAGTGAAATGACAGCAGCAAAAGTCATTTAAATACTGAATGAAAGTGAAATGACGAGTTCTGTAGTTCTAGTGCTGTATTTGTTAATGCCTCAGTATGCGGTGCAGTGAAATGACAAGTTCTGTATTTGTCGCACACTGTGCCACACAGCGGAAGTTGAAGTTTCATGGCTCTCCTTCTGAGACAGCTGCAGAAGGAGAGCCATGCTCACATTACTACACATCTAGAGGGTAGTGTTTGAAACGGCTTGTAATGGATATTCACACTCAGAGCTGGTGGTAAAATAGGGGCCCTTTTTAAGGGATGCCTACAGGTTAGGCTGTGGCGATCGAACCCAGTGCCTTTTGGCTGGGAGGAGTCCCAACACCCAGTAGTCAAGACACTGTCCAACCCCTACCCAACAGGAAGGATTGTGTCTGTAAAGGACGTGAGGACGTGTCTGCACAGCTCACCCCACAGGAGAAGATGTCCTGGATGTAGATGATGTAGGACTGGGCCGCGTCGTCCGACTCGGTCAGCTGCTCATGAAGCCTGCCAACCAATAGGCACACAGAGCAGGGGATTGATTAAAGGGGCAGTGAACACAAAATAGTTTTTGTTTTGTTTTTAAACGTGGTGATGTCTTATATGATCAACATAGTAATCTATGAAATAAGATAATTTAGAGAAAACAGATTTAAAATCCTTGTTTTTGCCAGTCTCCGCCAACCAGTTTGTGAATGCTCTACTCTGCTCCGGACTCAAGTGGCGTACTTATTGTATAACGCCACGGTGTCTCGCATTTCATATACAGCATAGCTCATAACTCATACACAACAACGGTACTAGCTATAAAAAGTATCACAAAGTTGCCGTGGGTGGTAACCATGGGGATAACACGTCCCCCTCTCCTTCCTAGAACTCATGGCCCAAAACACATTTTTTTAATATCAGTGTTTCACTTACACTTTAAGACAGGAACAGGAAATGAAAATGTTTTGTTAATTTACTTCCCAGCTTAACCCCCCCCACATCACCCCGGGCAGTTGTCGATAAGCAGTCAAAACTGTGGACTTATTTTTTCATCAAAATGGAATCACCATAAATTCCTCCTAAAACTGATAAGTGTTTGGGTTGCCAAGTGGGCAGACAGGACATTTTTAACCAATAGAAACACCTCCTCTACACATTACTCCCACAATCAAATCCCACAGAATCAAATCGCATGCCATCGTGTGTTCCCGAGAAGTCGTGTCCTAATCCTGTTGTGGCGTTTGAATGCGGCACATTTCAAATATTGGCATTTTAAGAGTCGCTCCTGTCGTCATGACAACTCGTACTTACTTGGCGAGTTTGAGAAGCGCCATCTTCTCCACGTCCCCCACGGAGTACGCTCTCCAATAACACTAGACGACAAGGTCAAACAATGGGTTAATCATTAAGGCTTCATTGAATCACTGAGTTTCACAGAGGGGGAGCCGATGGAGCGATTCCGTGCGTTACCTTTTTAGCTTCTACTTGTTGCGATAGCTTTTCGTAGCTCTCTCCCAGGGCGACCAACATGCGCGAGTCATTGGGCCTGTATGAACAGACAGAAAACGGTATGGTAAGAAAACCATCTCAATACCTCAAGTCAATAGGAAGAGCCCCCATCTTACCACCAGGTGTGATGTTGATTAGCCATTAAAGATGTAGGATAGATCAGTCTACCAGTTGGTACCGTCCACTGGGCAGGATTGTAGGCAGGTTGAACTATTTATCATACATCTGGGTGGACACTCCCACTTGTGATGCCACGAAAGGGTAGATTTCAAAATGGCTTTATTTTTAAATACCACACCTAAAAAAAAAATAGAGGCCCTTGAGACCAGTGTTTCTCAACTGGTCTAGCCTCAGGACCCACATGTTTCATTAAGTCACGACCCAAAAATAGAAAATGTATTCACCAATATTGCAGTAATCAACAATGCCTTCATGTACTGTTAAAAAAACATGGTGCGAACAGAAAGCTGCAACCATTGAATCAATTAAATTCAATTAAATAGTACGGCATTGAAACCTAAATGAACACTGAAACATTAGTTAATTCATGGGCTTCTTTCTAACGTTAAAGGTTTGGCATGTGCATATATGGGCATTTTGACCCCCTAAAAATGCCCACCAGTTGAGAATCACTGTTTTAAAACTATGGAAACGGATGATGGTGCGCTTGATTTGTGTGCACAGGACTGACCGGAGCTGGTGGGCTTTCCGGTAGTAGTATAAACAGTAGAAGGGCATCTTGAGGATCTCGTAGGTCTGGCCCAGGCCGTACCACGCACGGTAGTCCCGCTTGTTCACCTCAATGGCGTGTCTGTTGGAAGAGGAGATGAACTTTATTGTTGACATGTTTATATTGTACAAAGAACGAAGACCACATATGGTCTTTACATGATGCTTTCCACAATCCCATGACTAATAATATAGTATTTCTTCATGCATTCCCTGTCTAGGAGTTGCTTCATTACCTCAACATTGCATCATTGGCTAAAGTATATATTTTGCATTTATATAATATAAATGTGTTTTACCTATATATTCATTACGAATTTCCAGCCAAATACCCACCGATTGAGTTGCTAAACTATGCTAGTGGAGGGAATGGTGGACCTTTAGGCTTGCAGTAGTCGATGCTAAGCTACACACCTGTAGGCTTGCAGTAGAATATGTTAAGCTACACACCTGTAGGCTTGCAGTAGAAGATGCCAAGCTACATACCTGTAGGCTTGCAGTTGTCAATGCTAAGCTACATACCTGTAGGCTTGCAGTAGTTGATGCTAAGCTACACACCTGTAGGCTTGCAGTAGAAGATGCTAAGCTACACACCTGTAGGCTTGCAGTAGAAGATGCTAAGCTACACACCTGTAGGCTTGCAGTAGTTGATGCCAAGCTACACACCTGTAGGCTTGCAGTAGAAGATGCTAAGCTACACACCTGTAGGCCTGGATGTAGAAGATGCTAAGCTACACACCTGAAGGCCTGCCGTAGAAGATGCCAAGCTACGCACATGTAGGCTTGCAGTAGAAGATGCTAAGCTACACACCTGTAGGCTTGCAGTAGAAGATGCTAAGCTACATACCTGTAGGCCTGGATAGCAGCCGAGGTGTTCTTCATCTCCATGTACTCGTGGCCCATGAGGGTCCAGGCACCCAGGCAGCGTGGGTTCAGCTTGAGGGCCCGCTGGAAGTACAGCGCCGCCTTCTCATGCTGGGACCGCAGGCTGTAGTAGTTGCCTATAGACAAACACAGGCCGTTAGCTCTTAGCATTAGAAACTAGTTAGCTAAACACAAACATAGATTGCATTAGCATTAGCAGCTAGTTACATATAAGACTGTTGGCACCTAGCATTAGCAGTGAGATACCTATAGACAAACAGACCGTTAGCTCTTAACGTTAGCAATGAGTTACATGAACACAAAACAGCATTAGCAGCGAGTTACCTGAACAAACACTTTTAGCACTAGCAGAATTATTAGTTAGTTACAAGCACACCATTAACACCCTAGTATTAGCAGTTACCGTAGTTACCTGCACATAAGCAGATGTTAGCACTTAGCATTAGCTGCACATGATTATTACATGATTAGCTGCTGCAGTTAGTTTGCTAGTATGGGAGCTACAGCACAGAGGAACTTAATAATCGGGGCACGTTTCCAGATGAGACTCCAGTATATAAATGAATATATACTGAATAAATGGATATTGACTGATTGAGACCTACCTAATACAGCGGATGTACGTCTACTCTTATTTTTAGTTTACACTTATTTTGTTTATGACATTACTTTGGATGCCACTTTTTGCCCTCCGGCATTCAGAAAACAGATTCATTAAATTAAGCGCCGTGAATTGGCTTTTAAAGACTTTTTTAGCACTCTGAGCAATTCCAGGCATTTGAAACCTTTTAAAAAAGGAGCCCACATTTGTCGTTCCTGTTGAGTACAACCCAGCGTTCTGGGAAACCATTTCGATTATCTCAAAGCAAGCCATCTAGGAAACACTTAAAAGCAACAGCTGCAAATCCTGATGAAATACTCGTGGAACCGTATCAGAAATGCCACGGTTGTTTCTTAGATTAGATGAAAATGTAAATGTTCCCCCATGGAGACAATGGCGACTTTGGGGAATGAAGAACGAAGTGCATGCAGCGGTGCAGGGGGGCAAAATTCGCATAGCACGCCGCGGCGAACGCGGCATTTCCGACAGGGTGCAATATAGCTAGTCACTGATATGTGGACGCTTCATTTAGCGAGTCGCTGCGGGAGGAGACGCGCCGCGTGGCGGATGTAATCATATTCATTCATATTCGCGCGGCGTCTTCAGTCTGAACACTCACCGATGACGCAGCAGGTCTCCACTCTGTACTTGTCGATCTCCACCAGGTTGTGGGCCAGGTAGCTGAGCTCCGGCTTCATGCTCTGTCAAACGGTGGGGGAGTGTTACACCTGTGGTGCTGTACTAGAGCAGTGGTTCTCAAACTATTTTTACAAATGTACCCCCCCTCTAAGATACTCTTTCAGCCGAGTACCCCATTCACCAGCACAACACATTTTGGGGACGGATTAAAAAATAAAAATATCAATATCAATAATGTACGTGCATGTTATTTGGTGTAACCGTGAACATTACATGGGTGGTGCGAATACGTAGAAGGGTTTACCGGACTTGAACCCCCATTTGAGAACCACTGTACTAGCAGTGCAGGTGGAGACAGATTGGTGTCACAGTGGTACAGAGGGAGAGGACAAGAGGACAACTAGAACCAGGCCTCCCACATGTTCTCGACTTCAAAATAATTGACACACAAAACAAACATGGGAGTGCCGTTTTCCTCAACATTATAGTATAATGCCATTTGGTCGATCTGGACCCTTTTATCCAAAGCGTCCGATGCCGTGAGTGCATACGTTCTTGTTGTCCCCGGTAGGAAATATAGTATAAAATCCCCCACCAGACCAGACATTTTGGAATTGAAGACTTTTTGATACTTTTAACACCTCCGTGGGTTGTGGTGGGTCCCTGGGTCCAGGGGTCAGATGTTTCAGACTGGAAGGACCCACTCAGCCCACTCAACAACATAATATGATCTTAACTACTAGTTCTACTATACACCCTGATTGATCCCTCACATGGGCATTGCCTTTTAAATAGGTTATGTCAACCAGTTCCTAACTCATACAGTTGTACTGTCATGTGGCATTGACTGTTAAAGAAGGAAAAGGTGACGCACTCAATTCCACAGATAAGACTGTGACTCAATGATATGTTAATCTTAATGTCGGGTTCCTGGGGTGTGGTCAAACTTGCATAAAATACTCGTGGCATTATGATGGGCCCACCCTGTTAGAGAGGAGACTCTTGTATGCATACATTAAATACTTGGTAATCCTACAACTATTGTTACTTTAACATTTAGAAGTGTCATCTGTTCTAGACGCAATATCTCAAAGAAATTGCCACGACAGGATACCCTGCCTACATATGTAAACTAACTGCACACGACTGTTAGCGGTCTAGCGGGCTCACCTTGACATAGAGCAGGTTGGAGAAGGTATCCATGTTCTCAATACGATACGGGTCCTGGTCTCTCAGTTCATTGAACAGAGCCAAGGCCTGATCAATATCTGGAACACAATAAGACAACCATTCATGTACTGCAAAAAATTCCCTTCAACCAAACCACTACCTAAACAAACCTCAAGACTGTAGTGAAGCTTTTTAAAATCATATCGCAATTTTTTACAATCATAATTCATATGCTCAAAAATCGCAATATCGTATTGGGAGGTCCCTGTGGACTCCCGTCCCGAATGGAAAGACAAACCTCTGATATTGTGGTAGGCCACGGCGATCTGAGAGATGATGTAGGTGCTCTTGGAGAAGCCAGCCTCGATGAGACTCTGGTACTTCTGCAGAGCCTCCTTGATCATCTGCAGCTCCGTGTAGATGTGGGCCATGAAGAAGTCCTTGATCCAGCAGTCCGGTAGAGAGAGGGACTTCAGCTGGGGGGGGGGGGAAGAGAAGAGAGAGAGAGAGAGCGCAAGCTGATTGGTTGACAGGAACACAAAACTACAGTAAAAAAAAAAAATTCAAAACTTATTGAACAGGCAGTTTTGATGAACTATAGAGGGTAAACGGGTAAAAACTTTAAAGATCCTTGTCTCGTAAAAACATTTATACATACGTTGACACAAAGCTATGTGTAAGGCTATAAGCCATGTGTAGAAACTTAGCAACCGGTACCCTCTATGTTGGTGACCAGAGTAATATATATATATACATAGTGTATTAAGCGCTGATGTATAGAACTGAGCAGCCATACCATCTCTATGTTGGTGAGCAGGTTGCAGAGCTCCAGCCAGGCTCCCCAGTGGAGAGGCAGGGTGTGGGTCGCCTCCACAAACACCTCCACCGCCTCCTTCAGCAGGTCCAGCTTCCGTAGCACCACGCCGTACCTGTCCATGTATACACACATATAGTACAGCTGCTTAGCTTCAAAATATAAAGGAATCGTGCATTTTGTGGTACAAGCATGAAATTTGGTACACTTATAGCCAAAGGCATTCTCAAAAGATTTGGATATGGAGGCATCATGAATTTTCAACATGGCGTCCATGGCAACCATTTTTCCAATATGGCCGCCAGAAACAACTGTTTTCTTATGAGTGATGACTACAATATAATATTTCAGGCTTTTACCATATATAGTACTTG
>JAOPJH010000124.1:4142948-4154888 GCA_027122575.1 Merluccius polylepis | reverse complement strand
ACCTGTCTCTGTATTCACTGTCTAACCCCTACCTGCTCCTTAATGACCTGTCTCTGTATTCACTGTCTAACCCCTACTGCCTCAATGACCTGTCTCTGTATTCACTATTAAAACATCTTATAAATGACAAAGTTGTAATTAGAAACTTTAGGAATTAGGTGTATGTACAGTATAACAGTTAACAGCAGCATCTGTTTGTGGTCTTCCTGTTAAATATACAAACTATAAAAGGGGTTTTAGATATAGTCCATGTTCATGAGGAGTGTAGAACTTCAATGCCTTACTGTAATACCATAATATAATATAGAATCATTTCTCATGTTGACATATTAAATCCTCCTCGTCTTGCAAATCACACTATGTTCGGGAGATCAATAGGATGAATGATTAATTATGTGGCCAACGCATTCAATTTCCGAGGGGTAAAGGAACCACCGTGGGTAGTTCACGCCGGCAGCGATCATCTTTTTGTTTATGGCTGTAATTACGGGCCCTTGGGAGCTCGATAAATGTGAGGGATCCACCCAGGTCTTTGCACAAACACCCGGTCATCCAAACACGGCAACAAACGGCGAGCCAGATAAACGTTGGGGAGTGGTGAACGTTGACATTTCAGAGAATACACATAGCCTGTGGCCAACAGCGGGGAGGGGGGGGAAGAGAGAGAAGGCGGGAGGCAGGTCTTTTTTAGTTTAAGAAAATAAAAGTTAATTTCTTACCGGGGGGGATAAAAAAACACCTGAATTTGACAAAACTTCGTAGTTTCCGGCTTCGCCACGTTTCCTTCACTTTCCTTCCCCGCACCTTCATCCCTTGCAGCGGAGCAATTTTACCATGAAAAAAAAATAAAAGAAAGAAAAGGCCATAAGACGTGGGGGGTAAAGAAGAAATCAGCGAAACATCTATCGGGCAGAGAGAATGGCTCCATGTGCTTCTGCACGATTAGAGTCGCCGGCAGGCTGCTGCACGGCCACACATTCACGTTAGGAACATTAACAGCATTTCCTCAGGATAAAAGACACAATATAGCAGCAGTAAAATGACTTCCCCTCCTTCCCTCTCCCCTGAGCCCAGTTGGGGAAGTTCCACTTAATGTCAAGCCATTTGATTCTGCTCTTATTGCCAATGCTGATTTATTTTTCCGTCCATCTTGGTCCCCTCTGGTCAAATTGAGCGCCGGTCAATCGGCATAGAAATGACAATATTTGGCGTCTGTGGCGCTTATAGAACGATGGCGGCGTCTCCGGTTAGGGACGCATTGTGGGCGCGCGCAGAGAGATTGGTTTCCTCGACACACACACACACACACACACACACACGAGACAAGATTTCATAAGAGATGTCATAGCTGAGGCGGGGGTGCTGGAGAAGTCATCCAAGTTGGAATCAAAGGCAGAGAAAGATGTTGCAAAATGTTTTGTTGTATTTACAGATGTACACACATGAAAATGGTCTGTTAGTTTGTCGTAGTTAAATAGGAACGGGGACGATTTTAAGAGAACAAGATTTGACCACTGCCATGCAATAATGATCAAAAGCCAGACTCTGGAGCGGTGGCAATGAAGAAACGTAGTTCTGTCTGTCGAGACGGTGCTTCTTCTTTTCTTCATTTGGTCAGTCAGTGTGTGCCAGGTCCACATAGTCCACCTTCACAGCCCCACTGTCTAATTCAGATCCTTCCTGATGTAGACACCGAGAACTGAATCCAAGAGGCACCAATATTTATACAGTAGGTCACGTATAGACGTGATCATAATTGTACACGCAACCGGCATGTAGCGGATGACTATGATAAAAATGTATCAAATGAAAACACAACTAATGAAAATAATCAATATCAATGAACCATGGTCCAGATGGAAATTGGCAACCTTTCTCAGGTTTTTTTTTTCCTTGTGTTGGTTGGTATAGCCAGACTGCTGTGATGTGGTGCGGGAGAGGGAGGGAGGAAAGCAGGAGGGTTGACACAGGCATACCAAGGGTTGCTAGTAAGGGGAGTCCCAGACCTACTGGGGGCCCAGGTGGAGGGACCAGGGAGGGGAGTCCCAGACCTACTGGGGTCCCAGGTGGAGGGACCAGGGAGGGGAGCCCCAGACCTACTGTGGGCCCAGGTGGAGGGACCAGAGTGTCAGCAGCCACAGCAGCAGGGGCAGCCCGGTGCCCGGTTTGGCGGCGGCCCCTCTGTGACTTCCTCTGGCCCCTGATTCCATGTCGGGGTACTTTTCAGAAAATGGCGGGATGATGTTTAAGTCTTGCCTTTCTTCCTCTTCTTCCGGCTTCTTCTCCTCACTGCTCTCCAACTGAAAACAAAAGAATAATACAGGAACGTTTAGTATTAGTAATTCAGAAATTGACATTTGGAGTCTATGGTATGTACTTGAGGATTCACCCATACAGGAGATGTGAATTGCATATTTATTGTTTTGATTAAACGTGTTGAAAGTCATCTCAGTGCTAGAGTGAGAACATTCTAGACTCTGAGGTGAGACCATGTAATGATGATTATTTTAATTATTGTTATTATTATTATATAATAAATCTTCTTAATGACAATCGTGGTGACCATGACCTCTGCTTGAGGTCACAGTGACATCACTAACCGTGGTGCCCCAGGCAAGAGATTAGTCACCAGATCTAATTGAAGAACAGCTGCAATATTCACAGCAGAAAATAATATTTGTATATCGTCATCGTCATCAAACGATGACATTTTAATTGTGTGTGCGATACAATTATCATGAACTGAAGATCAACACATGAAAAGCTGATGGCCTGCACTATAAACACCTCTCTATTAATGTCATTCTGCAGGTGCTTAACACAAGCTTTCCTGCCGGCGTTTTTTCCTCTTGTACACCTGTCGGAGCCGAGGGAGAAAGCACTCTATGTCATTCAGTTTGAAGCCTGAACTTTGGAATGGACAGCGAGGTCCAGCCAGAGGACCCGATGGCGGTATCTTCTAGTAGTGGCTTCCACTTTGCTGGCTCTTAGCTCTTAAGGCATTTATATTTTGGCCCAATGGGCACATCTCGTCGCTCATCTAGTCACCCTGACAGAGGGGAGCTTGCTTTCAGCCCTTTTTTGTCACGCTGTGTTGGGTTTTCTTCTGAAGTGTAATACCAGGGAAAGAAACATGCTCCTGAGGTCGCTTGTAGCTGGTTAAAAGCAGGGCGATCCTGGTTAAGACCGGGTTGGAACAAGGAAACAGGAAACTAGTGAACAGGAACTAGACTTGTTTGTGGCAGCTCATGTCCAGTGTAGAGATGGTTATGTCATCATATTAACATAAACTGCTATGTTAATATTACATTACTCTTCAAATTACTTTTTCCACCTTCTACTGGAATACATTTCATGTTTTCCTTCAACAAATAAAAATGGCTTCAATAGAAACGAAGGAAGTACGAATTCATATCCAGTCTTTGTACATTTATAAATCTTTACAGTTATTATAAGTGACATTCACGATGCCATTGCCATTTTCACCGTTATTATTGCTGCCGTTTTTATTGTTGTTATAGTGTCCTTAAGCTCCTCTGTATCTGGAGCGTTCCCATAAAACCAGGCTACCTAGGAGAGGTATTCCAAGCATGCATCAGAATTCGAAACGTCATTGTCTTGCGTTGGCATCTTCTCTTACCTACCCACCCATTCAAACATGTAGAGACCCTATAATGAGTCGTGTTTCCCAACTCTCAACCGGCAGGCAATGCACCTGAAGGAAATAAATGAAGCCTATCATTGGAACTATTTGCTGTCTTTGCGGTAAAAGTTTATTTTGTTAATGTTTACTGTACTTCGCTAGCACATTGTTACAGCTCATTTCTCAGCAAGGTATCACAACAAGAGAATCTTCCGCATCGCAGTATACTGTATATGAAATACGAGCGTAGGAGATTTATCTCTAAATTGAATATAGGTTTTTCCGAGAGAGGCTTAACTGTGGGAGGGTGGGAGGGCTAAGGAGGAGGAGATCGGAGCAGAGCCTGGGAGAGATGAAGAATGAGAGAAGGATTAGGGGGGGGGGGCTGAGGGAAGAGGGAGACGGGGCAGATGGGTATGAATAAATAAATATTAACACAAGAGGGTTGATTCTATTGCAGTAAACACCTACAGCTAATCTTTCACTGGAGAGGAGGAGGATGATAGTAGCAGGCAGGAAAGAGAGGAGACGGGGACGTTCTGTGCCTGGATGTTGCTTAGATCTTGCTTTCTTCTGCTCTCTGGTGTTTGTTTTTTTGGACTGGGTTGCATTGAGTCGGAAGCGATCGCAGTGTTCTCGCGGTGCCGTTCAGGATCCCAGCATGTGGAGTTGTCCATGTTACGTAAACATCTCAAGCGTAGAACAACATTGTTGTTCTTCGCTTAATCAAAGGCTATTTACTATTCATTATTTCATAGCTGTCAACATTGGGATTTGGAAATGAGGGACATTTTCCGGCGCCCCAGGCCTTTCCACCACTGTCCACATACCCCTTACGTTTAGACAAGGCTACACACAGTGAATCCTAAAACCACCACTTGCTTACAAATATCAGTGCAACAAGGATTGGGTTATGTAGTTCCTACATTAAGTCAATGACTACAAATAGGTGGTCGGGATCGGAGGGGAGTGTAGCGAACATCAAATAGGCCTGGCAGTTATGCCTACCGTCAGCGTTGCCACCAACATTTTTTATAAGAGGTTAAAAATACGGGAGATTTACGGAAAATGTTTAGACCGGTGCACCGAGAGGGGAGAGAAGGGTCAAATACGGGAGAATCCCGGGAAAAATGGGAGGGTTGACAGTAGGTATGCTATTTAGTCATTTAGTCGTCACTTTTATCAAAAGAAACTTACAGTGAATCTTTAGATGCATGTCACTAGAGGAGTAGGCAGTTTAGGTCAGGTTAGGGCATCTCGCCCAAGGAAGACACCCTTACCACCCGAATCTCCTCCCCCACAATAATAATGATAATCATTCTTCTTATTGTCAATTGAACGTGTTGAGAAAAAGGCATCTGCCCCCGATGAGCCATTCCTTTTTAGTCATCATGGGTGTTACTGCTCTGGGTGGAGTAGAACAGATGTGTTTTCTGCTTACACTGGTGAAGTCCTGGAGGGTCTGAACACTGACCCGGGGCTGCTCCTTGGTGACCAGGGGTGGGGGTCGGGAGGTCGCCGAGGGGGTGCTGTCCATGGGAGAACCGCCACCGCCGCCGCCAACGCCACCTCCCATGGAACTGATGGCGTTTCCTGGAACAAAACGGCACATATTTTGATCAGATGTGTCCTTGTTGTGTTCCTCTCTTGAACGCCATTAAAGCCACAGGTAGAGTTGCCATGATTGGCTTCTGGTGATGTCATGTCTATGAGTCAGAAATTAGTGACATTTTCCCAGTGGACGAGTTGAAGGCTAACTGACGCTCTTGTGGTCTAGAACCGTGTTTTTCAACCTGTGGTTCATTAGGGTACCGTGCAGGTGGTATGTGGGATTTTATTCTTGAAATAGACAAATATATATATATATATATATATATATAGATAGATAAATATATATTGTATATATAGTATTATGGCTTATTATTTCAAAAATAGTGTCACTTTGTGCATTCCATCAAATGCATTCCATGTTTTCCATTGTAATGTTTTCCTTTGATGTTTTGTGTAAATTTGTGTTAGCTAAATAAACACACAGGGAGCATAAGCAGCTTTGCTTCAGACTTTTTCTCTCCACTGTTTCCCACTGGCCATGGCTTTGCAGTAATAACTGTGTATAAAGGGGGTGGTCCGCGAAAGGTGTTGATGACAATTTAGTGGTACACCGAAAGTCAAAGGTTTGATGGCTTGATCTTGTAGGGCAGTAATTAACATTAACTGCACAGTTCCATTAGTAGAGACGGTATCTAAAATGTCCTGTGTGTGTGTGTGCATGTGTGCATTCGAAATGGCAGCCTTACATTTTACCCATGTTGTAAGTGATAATTGCCATCATTTTGGGAATATTTTTGTTAACACACATCAATCTGACAGCACATTGTATACAGCAGCATGCATTGACTGTCAGCATATACTATAAATAATCAATACTAATAGTAATTTAGCAGACATGTGTATCCAAAGTGACTTATAGCCAGGGCTCGGAACAATCAAAGCATATAATCATATATTATATGCATATTGGAAAAACTAATCACAGCACTAATCACAGCACAGATTTTTATAAATGGCATAGCTGTGGAGAAAGAAAGGTAGTATTGGTACTTGGGCACCATCATGCCACCATCTGCAAAAAGGTCCATCAGAGACTGAGAAAGTTGAGGGGTTTTAACATTGACAGATCGCTCTTGAAAATGTTCGAGTAACCTTTGGTCAATTTTAACTTTTGAAATGATCTGTTGGTTGGGCAACCTCAACATAATAAGCAAAAATAAGCTGGGAAAGATTGTTAAACTTTGCCAAAAAACTATTGACACCAACTTGAATAATCTTGGCCATGTTTAACAAGTTTTGATTGGTGGACAAGATTGGACTCCTGCCTTTAGGGTGGAGGTACACTTTCTATAAGAGGGTCAAATCAAACAGATATTCGAGATCATTTGTTCCATTAGCTGTTGTGTTTTGAAACAAGCTGAGTTGCTATTGCACACACAATATTGCACACACACTGGTTGCTATTGCATATACACTTTAACAGAGAACTGATGGACTCGTAGTGCTTTATATCTCATTGCAGTTTTATTAGGATGACATCTACGGTATGTTATATGTATTTGTCTTTTATTTATTATTTTACAATTTTATTGTGTATTGGTTGTGTTGACTACTGTTTGCAAACCAAATTGCCCTTCGGGGACAATAAAGATTATCCAATCCAATCCTACAAACATTTTAAGTTCTGCCTGACCAAGTTTGTAAAAAAACAACTAGACAGTGTGCAGAGTAGCTATAGGTGGGGCCAGGTTAGTGTAGTGCCTCGGGTGTTCAACTCCCAGCCGAAAGGTACTGTATTTGATCCCCAAGGTCCACAGCCTAGCCTGTAGGCATCCTTGAGCAATGGATGCCTAACCCCTTGCCTGCTCCTTGAAGGGCCCCTATTTTACCACCAGGTGTGATGTTGATCAGGTGTGATGTTGATTGATCAGTCAATCTACCCTCTAGTGACATCACATGGATAGATCAGCCTACCAGCCTATCCAGTGGACTGTACCACTGGGTAGGCTGATTTATCCATATATCTGGGTGAGCACTCCCACTTGTGATGTCACTAAAGGGTAGATTTTGACTTTGATTTTGACATGGCTTGTAATGGCTAATCAACAGCACACCTGGTGGTAAAATAGGGGCCCTTTAATGTCCTGTCTGAATTCACTGCTCTCACCCTGGTGAAAAGCCTGGGACTAAATGACCAGTATATGCGGCTGATGAGTGACGACGCTTTGCTTACGGAGGCAGGTGTTGCTGCTGAACATGTTGAGGATCTGTTGGCAGTCCTGCCACTCGTTGCCACTGGCTTCACACGTGCACCACTGGGACACCTCCATGCTGCTGTTATTCACGTAGTTAGGAGTCATAATGGTACCTAATGGGGGGGGGGGGGACACACACAGATATTGTAGAATTGAATATGAATGGTACATTAGTACAATAAGAACCACAACGTTATTTGTATGGTGCTGTTCTAAATACGCAAAGACATTTATTAAATGGATAAAGGTCTGGTCTGCTCCTCGCCTATGAGTCCCGTGTAGGCCTGTAGACACCTGGCTCGGCTCTCTCGCCCACAGCCCGACAGAGGCTGACAGTTGTGCTGGAAATCTGCGAACCGGGATCTGAAGAAAAATAGCAGAGCCAAAATGGACAGACTTTTATTTTGAAAGCCTGGACCTTTTCAGTGCTGTCACTTTATTGTATTTTGTAAAGTATTTTGTTCTGGGTCAGTAGATCCTATCCCAGTTAATCAGGTGGAACATTAGAATTCTTATAGTTCCTATTGCTGACCTACATGGCTTTCACTATAACCTGCACACCTACAGTTCCTCCAATGACCTTCTCACCTGGACCTTCTCACCTGCACCGCTGGTCCAGTGAACTTGCTCACTTGCACCACTGGTCCAGGGAACCTTCTCACCTGCACCGCTGGTCCAGTGAACCTTCTCACCTGCACAGCTGGTCCTTGGAGCAGAACGTCTGCAGACTGAGGCAATTGGGCTTGTCTGCCCTCTCCTCCCCGCTCCGGGCACTCTCCTCGAAGGAACACGAGGGAACGATGGTCTTGCGGCGGCGTTCCCCACACAGCGGATCAGAGCACGGGCAGAAGAGCAGGGCGAAGCTGTACTCCTCGGGCACACGCTCGAGGAAGCGCCGCAGCGCTCGGTGGCACTTCTGCCGGTTGCAGCTGCTATCGGAGCCTGTGGCGCGCTTGGTGCATGCCACCACGTACTCAGAGCGCAGGGAACCACACTTCTCGTACAGGCCGCAGTCCTGCGCCGCCTTCAGACACTGGTTCTGTCCGTCCACCGAGTGGGAGGAAGCTGGGGGTGGAGTCAACAAAATTGAGGACAAATAAATACAAATGGTAAATGGACTGCATTTACAGACCTGTGGCCACTCAAAGTGCAATTATTGCCTCACATTCACTATTGCTTTGGATGGAAGCGTCTGCTAAATGACTAAATGGTAGCAAGTAGTAAGCATGGTGTGACTGTGGTGTGTGAGTAGGTCCATACCTGACATGATGGACGCCATCTGGGACATCTCTATGTTCCTGACTAGGCTCAGCTCCAGCTCCTCATAAGGAGAAACCTCGTACTCCTCGTAGGCTGAGGAGACACAAGTGGAGCCATGGTCACGTGTCTACCATTTTGGATATGTATGTTGTGTGTGCAGACTACACACAGACATGTATCACTGCACTCATGCAGTCACATAGTCACACAAATGCTGTCATTCACAAGCAAATGTGTACGTGCGCACACAGACACATGTACACACACTAGGTTTCTCTCTCTCTCACTCTGACACTCACACTCACTCACTCACTCAAGGGGTTACCTGAGAAGCGCACTGTCCAGTACACCTTGAGGCAGTGCTCCTCTCGCCGCGAGCCCCGCTGGCACTTGCAGGCCTGCAGGGGGCGATACTGCTGCAGCGCATGCTGCGCCTCAAGGCACTCCCAGCGGGCGTCCGTGCCCAGCGGTGCGACCGCCTCCTCGTTGACGCAGTACTCCAGCACCTGGTAGAGCACCGCGCACGGCTCCTGCTGCAGACAGCCCTGCTCCGCCACCCCGCAGTCCAGAGAGCCAGACGCCAGCGCACAACCTGGCCAGCAATAGAATAGAAAGCCTTTATTGTCATTGCAACTAATTATTTTCATTGTCGATTAATCTAACAATCGATAAATGATACAAATTTAAAAAAAGATAAATACAATGTAATTGTTGCACTAGAATTAATATAATTATTGCACTAGATCCCGTAGGTTTGCCCTAAAAAGACAAAGTCAACATCGAGCTATTGCATGTAAGGGGTCATCAAGGGGTGGATTGACTGGATTTACATTGTAGACACTGTGGTGGGGATTGTACCAGCAGCTCTTCAGCTGGAAGCTGACAACCTGCTTCAGCTACTTCCATAGCCATGCTAGTAATCTCTGATCCAGCAGTCCCATGTTATAGCAGAACTTCTGGGGGGAGATGGCACAAAGCCTGGGCCGGAAACCAAAACCTGCAAGTTACGCCTTGTTTCCTGTTTCGTTACAGAGATAATCTACCAAAGAAAATGCATTTGCACGAGTGGAGTGAAGCTTTCAGAAGGGGATTTGAAGTGTATTTCTACAGTGGCTAGTCTACATGGTATTGATTTGAAAACTTTGTCACTTTTTTTACAGTTTACTACTGCTGGCCGAGTTTATGTTTGCTGTTAGCCAATTACGCGCTTCCAGATCCCCGCTTCCAGCAACATGATTGTTCAAAACAAATTTGAAGCAAAAGAAAGCGAAACGTCCAGTTAACCCAGATTTGAGCTTGTCTGCCATTAAAGTCTGATTTGTGAGACTACTGTGCTAGTGAGCGACATTGTAGTGGTAGTACAGCATAAGACCATCTCCAGGAGATGGGGTAGACTGAAGACATTAGATACTGTTACATGGGCAATATTAATTATAAAGGCATTACACAGCCATGTGCTGGCTGGTTACTGCAGGAGGTACTGCATTACCTTGTCTGTTCTTTACTGTAATGATGATGATGATTATTACTATTACGGTTATGTCTCTCATATCAAGCCGACAGTCTGCTATTAAATCAAAGTACAACATATAAATAATATATGCTAGGGGCATGCTACATATTAAACAAATTACAATTTTTTTCCCCACTAGATTACTTTAAGGGGTCACCAGACCAGCACCGTTTCTAGATTCAGAACTTTTAATTTAAAACAATATTCATATGAAGATCACCAGTGGAATAACAAAGTCTGCCTGGCTCTTCTTGCAGAGAGGAATAAGCAATCGATGCACAGTGTGAGTAATTGTTTTTGACCTCGCCACAAACGAGTCAATTAAGTTAGCCCAATAAATACGAGGAGGCTTATTAACAAAATCTGATGTGACAAGCATTGAGTATGTGTTTTTATGAAAGCATGGCCAATGGGAAGATGCCAAACTACACTTGGAATGGATGATCTCAGCATTTTCTATGAGCCAGGCACGACCATACACATTGATGGTAAAGAGGAACAATTGTAATAATTGTAAAGTCCTAAATAGCTTATCTGCTGCAGGGGGTCATTCTTGGGTGAAGAAGTCAGCAAACATTGAACCAATGCAAAGGTCATACACTTAACATAAAATAAACTAATCATTTAATCCACAAGCATATGAGACATTCAACGACGATGAGACGGCAAACTTGGTTAGCCTCGGGCAGCAGGTGGACATCTGGCGTCGTTGACCCAGCGGTGGATCTACGAAGTCTGCTCTGATTGCTTCTGGGTTCTGAATTGAGGAGGGATGGTGAGCAACTTGTGACCCCCCCCCCCCCCCACTCATCCTCAAGAAACCAGTGAAACAATTAATGATCCACACCATCTCCTCTGGTCTACCTGGATCTCTGCAGGTGGCTGTAGGAGCATATAAGGGGAACTGAGGAACCTTTAGTGAGATTAGATATTTTCACCAGAGAAGCACTGGGGCTCCTTCAAGCGCCTTTGAAGATCCTTTTTCCATGGAATACTTTGTGTCAAACTACCAGCGACTGAATGCACTACCCTCTGAAATCAGCCAGTGTACTGTGCTGAGCGCAAAGTTGTTTGTCTAGTGACATTTCACATGACATCAGTCAATGACGATTCAGCTTTATTAAATATAACATGACAAATCTATATTATGTGGTGTCAAATGACAAATTACAGGACCCGGGGTAGCCTATTCCAGTGTAGACACCAACTCTAGCAGTGAAGTCGATGCTGAGCCAAGGCAAACTCAACTCAAGGACTTGTTTTGTTTTCATCACAATAGGACCAATTTGCTCCACAAAACCGCAAGCGTGCCAAAACCCAGACCTGCAGTCAACAGTCATGATCCGTCTGTCATCGCTACAGTGGACATAGGTGTCATTACCAGAATGACAACAGCAGCCAAACCAGTAGAGCAGGCCGTCACCAGAGAGTGTAACGCCCATGGTAGAGGTAGTGCTGCTAACAGCGTTGGATCCCTAGTCGATTTGTTATGACAAGGTCTGAACTACAAAATCTCCCACGACTCCACCTTGCCAGGCTTTAAGTTATGCGCTTGTGGCCGAATCACAGTGGCACTTTCACATTTGTTTTGACGACAGCGAGAAGTTAGCCTAGTCCTAACTAGACCTTGGTATTCATTTTATTCATACTAAAGGTCTAGCCATGCTGTAGAGACAAACGGTTTCTCACTTGAAGGCGGGTGCTGTTGAAGTTTAAAA
>JAOPJH010000124.1:3952104-3965762 GCA_027122575.1 Merluccius polylepis | reverse complement strand
TTCTATATCTCTCTCTCTCTCTCTCTCTCTCTCTCTCTCTCACTCTGTCTCGTCATCCCTTGCTATCTATATCCCTCCCTCTCTCTCCATCCATCCTACCACAGACTAATTAGGATGAGCCAAGCACACATAGAGACTAGAGAGCCAGAGAGCTAGAATAAAACCTGGATCAGTTTGTTCTCTGCTGTTTACTCCTTCCCTCCTGTGGCCAAAACTGACATATCTTTCTCTTTTTAATATTGTCATCTCCATTTACAGTTTGGGTGGCTCTGGTTGCAGCCATTTTCTAGTTATGGCTATTTCACAAAAATAGTCCTTTTTCAACTTTATATATATAAATATTGATAATTTTAAAGTTGAAAAAGGACTATTTTATTGAGATGGCTGTTAATGTTGCTGTTTATGTGACATGGTGGCCTTCCATGATATTGTCGCTCGTCTGGCCTTTCAAATACCAACTGTCAGAATAATCACATGTGGCGTACTGAGCAGTCACCTTCTCCCCCCTATGCTCAGACAGATTCTGCCCTATCTACAACCTACATCTATAACCCATTCCTTCCAGGTATGGCTGAACTCATCCTGTAGGCTGATACGTCTGTGACATACACAGGTATGTCACAGACGTATCAGCCTAAAGGATGAGTTATACCGCCTTGTTTACCCGCCGGGTAAACAAGGCAGCAGCCTACACATTCTGTTTCTCTCTGTCCATCAGTCTGGCCTCGATCCAGTTGAAAGCCTCTTCAAAAAAATGTAAAACGATAGGACCGATCAGCAGTAGGGGGAGGGGGGTTTCAGGTCATGACAGACAAGGAGCACCGCCGCCTGAAATATAAAAAAAACAAACAATGGCCGGAGGAAAGTTTTGCAATTTACGGAGCAATCAAAATGATTTTTATGCAAATTACAACCATACAACAATGTTAAAAGATTAACAGAAGTCTGCACAGAAAGATTTTCTCAGAGGAGAATATGTTTTTGCTCTACTTACAACCGGATTCGGCAAGAGTGACGAGAGCAAGAGCGTCACTCTGATTGGCTGGTGTTTTTTCAACAATGTAAGCCTGTATTTGGAAAATCAATTGCTGCCCAGCCAAGGCCAGACTGGTATTCATTGCGAAATGCAAACTTGAATACCAGGATGGTTTCACAGGGCCAATGCTGTGGGTCTCTACGTCACCAGCGTATAGACCCACCGGCTCACCTTACATCACCAAATGTAACGACACATCCAGGTGACGTCACAAGGACGATGATTGGCTCTCTTTTTGCCCACAACCACAAAAACGTGGAGCTGATCAAAGAGAGACAAGGTTGAGGAGGTTCGCAAATGTGTTCATTTGTACGACACATCAACCTCAATTTAAAGATAGTTATCGTTATAAAGATCAGCAGATGTCACGGAATTCCAGAGTATGATTTACCGCAGGCTTTATTATCCGTTAATTATTGTTGTTGTTGATGCCATTTACAAACCTCCATGTCTGTCTTTACAGGAACCTCGGGAAGTCCGGCCTACGAGTTTCCTGCCTGGGTTTAGGTAAGATTAATATTTACACACATGTGTAAATGTAACATGTAATCACAAGTATTTGCATTCCACAGACACCGCTGTGCAAAGCAGCCTCCTACAAGTGAGGCAGAGAACCAAATCAAAGCAGAGAGGTAATCAATATTGGAGCAACTAAAACCTAAACGTTCTGCAGGATCATCTTTCTGATTTCCCACCAGATACGAGTGTAGCACTGTGCTTATTGAAGCCATACACATTCACCACTAGAGAAGCTTGCAGACAGATAGGGCGGTTAGTCAAACATATGGACCGATCAATTTTGGGGGCGGTGCAGTGGTTCCCAACCCTTGACTTTAGGTGTAGTGTCCACTCAATCGTCATCAAGACCTTTTCGCGGACCACCTCATATGCAAATGATAAAAAATAAATAAATACACATGCAGTGGCTGAGCACAGAGAGCCAGCGCCCCCTTTATAAACAATTATTACTGCAAGAAGTAATGTGTGCTTATTTATTTAGCAAACAAATTAACACAACACATCAATGGAAAACCATACAATGGGAAACATATGATGGAATGTACAAAGCTAAAAACTATTTTGGAAATAAAAGCAAGCCATAATACTATATTTACTGAACAATATTTATAAAATGTTTATTTTCAAAGATCTATATTATTTTTTCTATGATTGTAAATGTATCTATTTCAAGAATAAAATCCCACGTACCACCTGCAGTACCCTTACATACCACAGGTCCACATCTGAGGAATTTGCTGTAAGGTGCTTTAGATAAAAACATCTGCTCAATGACTAAATAGTAATTGTAAAATAGTTGAAAACAGTAGATCTGAACCGACCCATCTGTCTTCCTCTCTCTCAGGAACCTGGGTCACGTTCGGATCCCAGATCTCTGACGAGGTAAGTGCTCATCCTGCCAGGTGTCTTAGACATGTATGCACATAATTAAGGTAATATAACTCAACTGTTATAGGCTAATGTGACCCCAAGGAACAACTTGGGATTTGTGCCAAAATCTCTATAATAATGTGTAATGATAATATAATAATATAATGTGTGTGTGTGAGATTTGTATAAGCCTCTTCAGGTTTAGTTTTGGTCTCACTCAGCACCTGTCTGACCTCAGAAACCATTCTGTTTTATTGTGTTTATTTTGTGTTTATTTAGTTTGCATTACAGACAACATGTCAAACAAAATAAACACACGCAGAAAAAGGATTAATGAGGATGAAGTGACTGTGAACTTGCTCTGGATTGGCTGTTTCTCTTTCCTGATTCCTGCAGACTGCTGAGAACTTGATGACCATAGCCTATGAGAACGGAGTGAACCTGTTTGACACGGCGGAGGTGTACGCCTCGGGAAGGTCTCTCTCTCTGTCTCTCTCTGTCTCTCTAACTCTAGCTCTGTCTGTCTCTGTCTCTCTCTCTCTGGTTGTTGTGTTAAATACATCCATTAGTCGCTGTTCAAGAACCCTTTAAGTGTGCAAAGCTTCACTAAACACATGCTAGTAGTATTGTCGACTAATGGAGGTTGTTAGTGTGCCAGTGTTTATTAAAGTAACAGCTTCATGCCAATGGTAGTAACAATGCTCTCCTTGTCCCTCTTCCCAGGGCGGAGATCATCCTGGGCAACATCATCAAGAAGAAGGGATGGAGGTGATGTTACTCATGTTTCGCCACTGACTCACAGACACATGCTAACACATACTTGTTGACACACAAGCTTGTATATAATAATCTGTTTTGTCAAACCAAATAAGTCACTAACCCAGTAGGCCTATTCTTGTTAAATTGTACGGTAGAATTTGCAGGTCCTGAATGGTCCTCTTTTATATTAATAATAATCTTGAGAGTTAGTCAAATAATATTCCACATTATTCAACTTTATTAAAATCCTCCCCGCACCTCTCATATCTTTTGCCAGACGTTCGAGTTACGTTATCACAACTAAGATCTACTGGGGCGGCCAGTAAGTATACCACGAAATGACAAAGATTATATTATATTATGGGATGGATACGAAGGGAGAAAAAAACAACGTCTGTTTCATCACTTTTACAGAGCCGAGACAGAGAGAGGACTCTCCAGAAAACACATTATTGAAGGTAGAGTCAAATTAATCTCCTGAATGAAGTGAGTACATAGCTCTGGGAAATAAAAAGCAGTAATAAAAGGTGTTTGGTGTTTCAAAAGCCTGTGTTGAATATTACAGAGCAATAATGCCACCGTGGCTGATGCTGTAATGGCCGGCCCATGGTCGGAAACTAGTCATAAAAGGGGCTTTGGAAGGCCATCAATCTCCAGTAATCAATATGGACATGAAGCTAAATGTCAAGGCCTGAGTGCAGTCGTGTGGCCTGAACAAAGAGGCTCTCTCCCATTCACGAGGCCTCTGTAGGAACAGTGATGTACTTGATTTGATTTGCTTTTAAAGTCTCTCCCGAAAATACCATTTAACAGAACATTTATTTGCGGTTCCCATTGACTCACACTCACTCTGGACCTTTTTGTATTTAAATGTGCTTAGCCTACTGCTGTTTGATTCGATCAACGAAGTAGTAGTGTTGAAAACATAGCCAGCATTTGGTAAAGCGAGGGTAGACTAGTATTGACGAGACACGATGATGTCATCCTGACAGGCCTGAGAGGGTCTCTGTCCAGACTGCAGCTGGACTACGTCGACATCGTCTTCGCCAACAGAAACGATGTCAACAGTCCCATGGAAGGTCAGCCATTGTCTCTCTCTCATCGTCTCTCTCTCCTCTCATTGGTCTTACTCTCCTCTCATTGGTCTAGCTCTCCTCTCATTGGTTCGAGCTCTCCTCTCATTGGTCTAGCTCTCCTCTCATTGGTTCGAGCTCTATTCTCATTGGTCTAGCTGTCGTGTCAATGGTCTCTCGCTATTCTCATTGGTGCTGGATTTTCATCTACTGGATGAGTGGTGTAATGTAATGATGTTGGGGGTATGTGACGTGGGTGCTGTGGGTCTCTGCAGAGATTGTACGCGCCATGACATTCGTCATAAACCAGGGGATGGCCATGTACTGGGGAACGTCTCGTTGGAGCGCCATGGAGATCATGGTGAGCAAGTTTGGTGTACTATTTACTCTTTACTCTCATTTATCCAAAGCAACTTAAAGTCAATTCAGATACATGGCTTTTAGGACAAAGATGCATTGCTTAAGGATGCCTATATTGGGGATCGAAACCCAGTGCCTTTCCGCTGGGAATCCAACACCTGAACCGCTACACTGTTCTCACTGACAGATCTAAGTACAACTGTGTAAACTGGTGGTTTCTCTAGTGGCTATTGCCATGATGAATTGCTTTCCCCCTAAAAAAAGTTATTACCATGACCTCAACCACAACTTACCTTCAATCTAAAGAACGGCAAAACCAAGGCACTCTTCAAAAAGTTAAAAAGCTTTAAATCAGGCTAGTTCATAATAGAACAATAAAAAGACATGCCAACATGTTTCGGCCACAACCGGCCTTCATCAGGGTGAGATACCTTTAATCAAATGCCTAAACACAGCCCTCCTTAATCTCTAACCCTTCACGCTTAAGCTTTAGTCTGTGCTGGTCGTGCACACTGAAAACATCCAAAACCCTGATACCGATGAGAAACCATTGTTTTCAGTGAAGGTGTTGCAACAGTGATGGTGTTTGGTGCCAGCCAACGGTGCCCGGCTATAACTTAGAAGAAGAACCACTGTTCAAAACCATGGCGTGTCATTCAGCACCAATCATGATCTTTTCCAATATTGGTTCCTATTAATCCCGAACGAGAACCCCAAAAATGGCTGCTTGCTTCACTTCCAACACTATGCATTGTTTTTGTGATGTTACATTAGGAGGCGTATTCGGTGGCACGGCAGTTCAACCTCATCCCCCCGGTGTGCGAGCAGGCAGAGTACCACTACTTCCAGCGGGACAAGGTGGAGGTGCAGCTCCCAGAACTGTACCACAAAATAGGTTCGCTCACTCACCTACCAACTCACTCCTCGACCAACTCCTCTCCCAACTCTCTCCTCTACCAATTGGCACGACTATCAATTCACTATTCTAACAGTGCACCCTTCTGTCACTTCCCTCTTAAACAACCTCACACTACTACAGAATTACTCTTCTACCAAAAGCTTCTACTACAAACTACCTGCAGGCTTATAATGTACAAATACCTTATCATGTGAAAACCAGTTAGGTAAATAAAAAAGGGGTCAGCCGAAAAGGCTGACTCTGACAATAACTAACAATGGACATTTTGTCTTGTCATTTAAAATTTTTCCTCCCAACGGTGCGCTCCCAGGGGTAGGAGCCATGACCTGGTCCCCCCTGGCATGTGGCCTCATCACGGGCAAGTACAGCGAGGGGGTCCCCGACTGCTCCAGGGCCGCCATAAAGGTTAGAGACCCAGTTTCAGGGAGTTTGGTGTTAAAGGTTAACCGTCACGCTCGGCTATTTTTTTAATGCGTTCTCTGATTTGGAGAGCGCACATCACACATCCTTCAATTTTCCAATTTCCCGGGAGTCGATGTTGCTGGCGGCAATATTTTCACAACATGCGTATGAAGCAGCACTCTTATATTACAAAATAGCCCAGTGTGACTGTTTCCATTTTAATATCTCGGTCTCTTCTGTTTACTACTCGATCACCAGAGTTAATATCTGATCAAATCCAAGCTTATTTATCTCATACATATATGTATAACGTGCAGAGGTTAGGCTTACTTTACTTCAAAAAGTGGGGTCATGTGACTGTTTGAAAGGATTGTCACCATACTGTCCTCGGTGCAGGGGTACCAGTGGCTGAAGGAGCGCGTGAACAGTGAGGAGGGACGCAGACAGCTGGCCAAAATCAAAGAGCTCCACCTACTGGCAGACAGGATGGGCTGCACCGCTGCGCAGCTAGCCATAGGTAGGATTTCCTGTTTAGTCACCATTCACCTCCTGTTACTTTGTTATTTTTATCCAAAAATATTGACAGAGAATAGGCCTACAGGTTTAGGTTTGAGTTGACACAGAGGTTAATCAGTGTGTATTAGCTTGTAGGCATTCTTGAGTAAGATGCCCTAACCCGCAACCTGCTCCAAAAAAATTCATGCATCTGAATTCACTTTAAGCAACACAAGGAATCACCATACACAGAGTCTTTCAGAGTACTGCAACATAAAGATAAATATTAATATAACTGAATGTTCATGTTCACTGTTTTTAGAAATGGGTGCGGCTCAGATTTGTGATTTATCATTGTTCCTCTTGAGGTCCTCCTTTTCCTCTTACATGTCACTTGAGCGTTTCTATCTCCAATAAACACTTGTGTGTGTTTAGTCCCTTGGTTTAGGGAACTAGACACTGATAAGCGTTTATCAGTGTCTAGTGCCCTAAACACTTGTGCGTGTTTATCTCCTGTCCCCAGCCTGGTGCCTGAGGAGTGAGGGGGTCAGCTCGGTCCTGCTGGGCGTCTCCACCACAGAGCAGCTGGTGGAGAACCTGGGGGCCCTGCGGGTAAACAGCCATTTATTATTTGTGTTTTGCCTACACAAGATAAGCTACAAAAAAAACACAATGCTGCGTTTTATTTACGAGCACACTCATTACTTTATATTTGTTCCTGCCGTTAATCACTCAACATAAAAAAGGTCATTTTACTGCAGCGTAGAATGGATCAAACTGTCAAAATAAGCACAAGTCACTGAGTGCTTCAAGAGTTTTTTTGGTTTATTTTTTGTTAAATCACGGCAGGTTTTAACCCAGATGACTCCGCAGACCATTGGTGAGATCGACACGTTGCTGGGAAACAAACCTCACTCCAAGAAAGAGGCGCGGGCCTGAGGGTCATGTGATCGATGGGAGACAAAGACGACCAACCGACATCGGGGAAAACATCGCTTCTTTAACGCTGCTGTTTACGCGGAAAAAAAACAAATTGCATGTCCTCTGCAACATTATGCTTCCAATATTGTGCGCATATCCATTTTTGCGCATTGTTTCATGTATAAAAGAAGACGATGACATTGACGATGACAAAAAAAGATCTTTCAACGTGAAAACAAAAAGATGAGATATCATATCACTTATCATCGCCGATTCTTAACGTTTTAACAGACAGCGGGAGGGTGGTGTTTAGAGCGTTGCATCTCTGCGCTTTTCACCGCGAGGAGTGGTCCACAGCACGTTAACCTTGGATTATGTGAGAGGGGGGGGTTAATGTTTTCTTTAGATGTCATACGAGTGGACAGGCCAGAGCTGACAGACTTATGAGTCTCCTCCACGCCGCAGCCTCCCATTATTCTTCATGACGGTTATTTAACAGCCCAACAGACCAAAGGTTAGCGAGCATAACTTGACCTTTAACCCCTGCTCCCCCCCCCCCCACACACACACTTGTTCACGTCTGCTCGTGTGGCCGTATGGGATTGTGGGGGAATAATAGGGGTGGGGATATGAGGAAGTGGGATATGATAATTTGATCATTAGAAATGTAGTGTCATTTTTGGGTTAAGAAAAGAAGAAAAAACATATTGACGTGACGTGGTGGGTTACCTCTGCACCATTTTTCTCAGACAGGGAAAATGGATGGGATTCTAGGTTTATAGATACATGCACCGCTTTACACATCTCGACGCACCGTTAATTAGGGATCCCGATGAAACAACGTGAAAGAGTAGCACAAATAAACAGACTGAAAATTAAAAACTTTACTAATTCAACTTCGTACACGATGGACGCAAAACACACTATGACCAGATTACCTTTCTGGGATTGGGTATTCTGGGGAATACTGCCACAAACGGATTACGATCCCAAAAGGATAATCAGTAATCTGTAACGGATTACAATTTTCAAAAGTAGCCTTTTGAACCGCTGCCTCCTCAGCAGTGTTTCCTTTGCCTCCAGTGTGTGTAAACTGTGCGCATGTCCCTTTAAGAGAGGAAAGCCCTTTTATGGGCGTAAATGTGGCATGGCATTTATGGCTTATATAAATATGCAGTGCCATTGTAAGCCATTGTTAGTTTTTTTAAATTCTAAGCAGTTGAGGAAAGACGACTTATGCTGATGCGCAGGACAGTCTTGCGTTAATGCCCCGCTGCCGCTTGTACGTTCATGAGAAGTTCATCATTTTCTTTTGTCCTAAACTGTCGAACCATCAACTTGTGTTTAGAGCATCTTTGAGGCAGTTGGCCCTCATTGGTAAAATGACTACTGATACAGAAGTGTTGGACACACTGTAGTGACTTGGTTGGTTTCACACAATAAAAAAATGAAATGCTAGCTAGAGGCTTTAGTTTTATTGAGATGAAATATAGGTTATAAATATAGGTTTGTTGTCTAGAAAAATATATTTTTTTGGTTATGTCTTTCTCCATATTATTATAAAACATTTATTTATGTATTCCTCCTCTCAGAACTTCTCACCTCTGTGTACTTATGTTTAACGTGCTATTTATTTATTTATCTGATAATACTGAGAAACCAAGGGAAATGGTTATTTTACATTTTGATAAATGGTATGTTTTATGTTGTTGAACATAGAGAAACTGTAATAGGTGGATGTGTTGGAAGCTAAGATGTTGATGAAAGATAAATTGTTTGATAAAAGGAGCAGAGGTCCTGCTGATGTACATTCCTACCTAATATATGCGCCCCTTGTGTACATAGATATTTAAAATCTAACTCTGGAACTGTCACTTTGCCTGCATAACTTATATTTTACTGTCTTGCAACGAAAACAAAAAAGAGAAGAGACACCGTAATTTGTCTTGTCTTGTTGTTGTGTTGTGTCACTTACATCATCTAGACATTACCTCTCCAGGGGAAACCAGATGTTTGATTCTGGCTGCATTTATATACTGACATTTAGACTGCATTTATAGACTGACTTTTGAGTTTAGAAGAGAGAATCATTAGTATAATGTTTATAAACTCATTCTGATTATGATTACAATAATATGTATTTATAAAACCATGACATTCCCTTAATCCAAAGGATAACCTAATCATTACATGAGCTAATAATATATTTTTCCAAAAGCACATTCTCTTTCAGCACCCACAAGTATTGTCACAGAAAAAATAAGCATTCCATTAAATAATTGTAAATCAACTATTGATCAATTATTGATAAACTACTATCAACCAGATTTATTGATTCATTTTCACAAAGACAGCAGAAAATGTCCTCCTCGGGGACAGCAACAAATGGGCTACACCCATAACATCCCATAATACCACGCCTTGTGTTTCTACCAGTCTATCCATATGGTTACCTCCGACTAACTTCAAGGGCCTTCATTGCTTCAACTGATCTGATGCCGTGGAAGATGACGTCTTCCACACAAATTCCTGGTGCGTCTGGTGGTTCTATTCATGAAGGCTTTCGTGGGGTGGTGGTGAGGGGATCCCTGGGGAACCATGGGGTGTGGAAGACCCCATCTTGGCCCATTATCTCTGGAGCCTGCTGGGGTGTTTGGTGCTTAACATCAGGGTGATTATTACATATCTCTGGGAACAGCTGCCGCAACTGCGCAGGACAATAGATGGGGAGTATTTTGCCAGGGTGTGTAGTGGCTAGGGGCGGATCAAACACCAGTCGGCAGGTACTGGGTTCTACCCCCCAATGGTCCACAGCCTAACCTGTAGGCCATTCTACAGCAAGATGCCCCAACCCCCTACTCCTTAATGGCTTGTATGTGAATTCATCACAATCAAGTCCCTTTGGAAAGAAGCATCTGCTAAATATCATCATGTAAAATATCATTATGAATCCATCACTATGAATCCATCATTATAAATCCATCTTTATGAATCCATCATTATAAATCCATCATTATGAATCCACCATAATGAATCCTAGTGAAGTCATAGTCAAGTCATTTTGTTGTTATTCCTATTTCCTCGCAAGAGTGATTTTTTGTTGGCCTTTTGCCTGTTGTATTTATTAGCTCCCTAGTTTAGTTAGTGCTTTTTTCTAACCATCCCTCGTTGAGGCGCTTTTTGTTTCATCCCTCGCTGAGGTGCTTTTTGTTCCTTGTTTATCTTTGAAAGAATAAAACCTTTGTCAGCTCCCTCCTAACTCTGCATCCGAGTCCTCTTCCTGAGTTTACCTACCTGACATTTATATTACATTTCTTGTATTTATTTCTAATTTATTATTTTCTTGTTAACTGTTTTGAGCAACTTGTTTTCTAAAAGCTATTCAGTTACTTGCAGTTTCTAGTATATGCATGTATATAACTGGCAGTGGAATTTACTGTGATGCAAGGGGGGCGCCACCTAAAATCTTGCCTAGGGTGCCAAATTGGTTAGGGCCGGGCCTGTCTTCATACACCATTGTTTTCTAACCAGGTTTGTCTTATGTCCTCATCCTGCTCTGCTGCCATTTTTTGGAACATAATGGCGATGTATTTGTTTAGCAAAGACCCTTTGTTGGCCTCTCCTTAACCCCCTTTCCTGTTTCCCATTATGTTCTCACACAAAGTACTTTTCCATTGACTTTGTGTTTTCCTATTCTACCTAATTATTTTCTGTGATACCATTATTTCTTAAATTCTAAAAAATAAATGGCTAAATACCTTTTAATACCTCTTAATTGGGTGGTTATTCTCATATAATGGTTACATCGTAGCGGACCTTGCATGGACGTAAGGGCATAATTCACTGAAACTTGTTTGTAGTGTGTGTTCAGCATAAACGGTTGGATTATGGGACTCCTGGTGTTAGACCACTCTCATGCTGATTCATGATACGAGATGACTCTTTCCCTTTAAGATAATCAGGAGTGCAAACTGGTGAGGAACCAAAAAGGGGACATTTTTTTGCTTGAAAACTAAGATCAGCGTACGGTGCCCTTCAAATCAATCAGGTTATATTTAGCTATGGATGTTCTCCCCAAGGCACACAAAAAGCCTGTCATTGATATTCAGGCCCATTTATTTGAAGCAGTTATTATAAGGATCTCAAAAATCGTCATGGCAGCGGAGTGGAAGCCTCGCGGACTCCACTCCTTTTGTTTGATGATCACAACTTTCAGATTAAACTTTTCAAAACATTAGAGTTCCCTTTCTGACCCGTCGGTTCGGGTGGAATATCTTTACTGAAGACTAATACAGTAAATCCCAAGGCAAGCGCAATAGCCGAGATGGATGAGATTAAGAAATCACTGGACGCCCTTACAGGGAAAATCAATGTGATGCAGGATAAAACACTAGTGAATTTGCTGAAAGAGGTGAAAGATCTGGTGAAGGAAGAGGTGAAGAGTCTGAAGAAACTGAACAAGGAAAAAGATGACAAGATTGCTGCCCTGGTGCGGAGAGTGGATGATTTGGAGCAATATACATGCAAGGATTAATGTGTTGATTAGTGGATCGAAAACCAGACACTGCTCTTACACACAGGTTGCCAGCGGGGAGTCAGGGGGCGAGGACGCTCCGCTGAACGAGCTACAGACTCTTGAGGAACAGGTGATTCATTTTTTTCCACAGTAAACAAATAGCCATTGAAAAGGAAAGTATATCAGCCTGTCACCTATTGCCAAAGAGAGCCTCAAACAGAGCAGGACAAACAGAGCCAAAGATTATCATGTGGTTTGCAAATCGGAAACACAAGACGAATCTTCTGACACAAGGAAACAAGCTGAAAGGGACAAATGTCTATATGAATGAGCATCTAACGAGAAAGAATGCGGACATTGCCAGATGTGCGCGTTTATTGAAAAAACAGAAAAAAATTAAATCAACGTGGACCAGAGACTGTAAGATATGGATACGTACGAATGGATCATCCACTGAGGAGGAGAAATCCATTGTTATTCGGGAGATTGAAGACCTGGAAAAATTCCAATGAGACTGAATGGACTAATTGAAACAACAACTTTTTTTCTTTTTTCTTTTGTGATGTTGGACTGTAGGGACATTGTGAAGGTACAAACGAATGGAACTTTGGACACGAGTGAGTTCTTTTTTCAGTGCTTTGGATTTTTTATTATTTTATTTATGATTTACTTTTTTCATCAATGACGGACTATGAGAGTGACGATCAAGATGTAATGACAGAAGGAAACGACGGGACCACCCTTCTAAATACATATTTAGATTTTAATTATGAAACATTTGATTACTCCGGGAAAAGAACACATGACATGGACTGTGACTTTGACCCAGAAACAAATTCTTCATACCATGCAAAACGAATGTAGGTATTATACTGAACAGCAATTCAATGTAAATGTTAAAATGATAGGTGTGTTCTCAATTATACATATAAATAGCAGAAGCCTAATTAAAACATTTTCAAAGGTATATGATTTTTTGGGGATGTTGAAAACTAAATTTAGTGCCGTCGCTGTTTCAGAAACTTGTGACGAAATAGTAAAAGATTATGAATTGCAGGGGTACCGCATGTTTTATGTTAATAGGAGAAGAAAAAGGGGTGGGGGCGTGGTCCTATATGTTGATGAGACACTACATTGTAAGCAAGTGAAAAATATGTCTAAAGGGATAGATGACAAGTTGGAATTCATAACAGTAGAAATTGAGATGGAGAAAGCTAAATATATAATCATAAGTTGTGTTTACAAAGCTCCTGTATGTGGAATAGAAATTCTTAAGGAACAAATTATTGACTTGTATGAAAAAATAATTCATAAGAAGACTGTATTTGTATGTGGGGATTTCAACATTGATTTATTAAACCCACAAGGTCATATGGGAACAACTGACTTCATTAACACCAAGTATAGTGTTGGTCTATTCCCAAGGATCACTAAAGTAGAATTACTAGGTCCAGTGCAACTCTAATTGACAATATGTATTCTAACATCATAGATGCAACTGTAGAGGGGTTGTTCATCCAAGATATAAGTGATCATTTACTAATTTGTACAACATTTCAGTACAATCTAAGGGGAAATCCTGGGGAAAAAAACTAACAACATTTAGATTGAGAAATTCAGAAACAGTGGAGTCATTAAAAATGGACTTGATGAGACAAACCTGGGAATCTGTTTATGTTGCTGATGTAGACGACGCTTATAATTATTTTTAAAGTATATTCAAAGAGTGTTATGATAGAAATTGCCCACTGAGAACATGCAGTGATAAAAGTAAAAAAGAAAATAAGC
>JAOPJH010000124.1:3815137-3820960 GCA_027122575.1 Merluccius polylepis | reverse complement strand
ACACACACACACACACACACACACACACACACACACACACACACACACACACACACACACACACACACACGCACCTTGTCTTCTTAATCCACAGGAACATGTAACTTAGAAATTATTAGTGGCATAAGGAAGCACATCTTCCACTTCAAACATCACATGAACTGTGATAGGAGGCAGTGTAAAAGGCTTGTTGTGAACACCCTGTATGACTGCAAGGCCATCTGCCATGAATCAGGATGTGAGGGAGTGAACGCCAGAAAACCAGGAATGCATGGCAGAATGAACAAATGATAGAAAACAGGTAGTGGAGACAAATACACAAAAGCATAACCGAGGTAAAAACAATAAAGACGAATGAAAGCACTCAACATTAAAACATACCGGCAGACTAACCAACGGGAACTGAAACTATACCGTGACCCGCCACAATGGAGCCATGAGGGAGACCATTATACTAAATGGGTTAAACTAACCGACACAGGAGGGGAGGAACAGAAACAGCAATAATGAAACCCTATAATTGTTAATGTTACATTAATTTAATATTATTATCAGTATAATATACATTTAATTCCATGAATTGTATTAAATATCCATCCTTAAACATAATGGTCATTCCATTTCCCCCCTTCGAGCAAAATGAATAAGACTCTTCCAATCAGTCCAACAAACCACACCTGTATCTCAACACAATGGTGTGGGCTGGAGGCCCAGCCCTCACACAGGAAGCCAGGGAGGATTAGTGATCATTTAGCCACATCAAAAGAGACGAGGCGGAGGAACAGATGCACGTCTCCGGCGCCCACATGTTCGCTCCGCTGCGACGCCTAAATACTGCCTACTCATTGGTTCCTCCGTACCGCTCCACCGTTGCGTACCACGCACGGTACCAGAGCGGTTAAACCACTACCAATATAAAAAGTACAAGTTGTAAATGTCAAATCTTGGTGTCTCTATGGTCGAATGACAGATGGGGATTTTAAGCGATATATCATAACAGGTTTAAATCGTGAGGAGAAAAGCAAGCAAGAAATGTACGATTATTCGGTCTGAAGACCTTCAGATCATTAACATAAATAAAAAATGTTAAAAAGGTCATTCAAGATGCCACAGGGAAAACAGAGCTATAATTCCCCAAGTCAGATGTACAATTCCCTTTCTTTAGATTAGCCTGTTCTACAAAATAATTCAATCATTCCCAATTATAAAAGGCTCTTCATGCATCTGCTCCCCCCCCCCTTTCTCGACAGCCAGGTGGGAAGCCCTGGTCTTGGCATCTCCCAGAAGACCGCTCTTTTAGAGACACCCCCATGAATAAAACATGCTGTCCTTTAAAGTCACCCTTTTAACTGTAAAAGGCAAAAAAAACCCCGGTCCCATTCCCCTGGGGGCCGTCTTTATAGGTACAGTGTGCAGCCTGCAGCCATCGCCTATACAAACTATGTTGGCTTTTACCCCCCGCTTGGAGGCTTCTGCCGATCCTCCTGACCCTTGTGTGAATGTTTTCCCAGTCTGACACCGATACCCCTCTCCGGAGTAAATGTTATTCTGGTTGTATCCAATGTTCTGTCAGGTGAAACCTAAACCCACACATTTTAAACGTTCTTGGTTAGTCAATAAACCCTTTTGTAAATTGAATTTTAAAATTCTGGACATGCCGTTTAAAATATAAGGCAGGGCTGGGCGATATAGCCAAAATCTTCTATCTCGATATAGGTAATTTAATATCTCAATAACGATCTATATCATGATATAGCATGTTGTATAAATCTATTGTGTGAGGTCAATAGTATGAGTATTTACTCATATTTCTCATCACTTTACCATAAAGCAGCCTTTAAAACCAGGAAGACAATACCTGCCCATCTCCTGAAAGGTAGACGGCTGAGGTGGCTTGTTGCCTTCAGACCCCATGCTGGGTGCTCCTATGGGGGGGTCCATATGTCCTATATACGCCATGTGGTTGAAACTGCCTGAGCTAACCGCATGAAAGACTAGCCAAGGTTACCAAGGACGCTCATTCATTTGTGTCCTGGCCTCCTCCGCTGGAGGGAAGGCAGCCTGCCCTACTTTAAAAACACATTAACGCGGTGGAGAGATACCATTCAGTCATTTAGCAGTCGCTTTTGTCCATAGCAACGCGGGAGTGAATTGTGATGCATGCTGTTAAGGTGGGGCAGGATAGCCTTGTGGTTTGGGGGGCCGTTCAGCTCCCACCCCAGAGAGATACCGGGTTCGATCCCCAGTGTCCGCGGTCTGTGCGTAGGCATCTTTGAGCAAGACGGCCCAACCTCCACCAACACTGACGATGAGGAAGGATCAAACACAAGGTATGAGGATCAAACAACACAAGGGCTGTGTACACACGGGTTTCAATGCCATAGGGGAGCGGTGGACTTTTGAAAATGAACAATATAAAAATCACAGAGTGTATATATAGGACTTAAAACTAATTAAACTCAAAAGGCTGCTAGACAGTGAAGAGTACTGACAGGGAAGAAAGCAACATAAATAGGTTGCATGAAAGACAGGACCAAGCATCACCACAATGGAGTGAGCTGACTATTATAGACAGATCTATAGGCAGACCTATATACCTAATCTCAGACCAGAGAAAATTAGCCAAATACGCTCAAAGTACTGAAAACTAACACCAAATCAGGGTTACATATTAAAACAACTGCTTCACCAGTACATTCGTCCACTCTGGCAGGTGAAAAGACTAAAATGACATTTTCGACCCCTGAGCAGTAATGACCGAGAAGGTATACAGCGTTTCCACCGACCTGCTTCCCGTCCAGCGTGTAGATCCTCTTGACCGCGCCGCTCTCCAGTTTTATGGCCTCGGTGATGTCGGTGAGCACCTGCTCGAAGGAGTGCGCCGTCTTCTTGTTGAGCAGCACGCGCACCGCCTTGCGCGGCTTCACGCCGCTGCGCATCACCGTCACCAGCTTGGGCCGCACAAAGTCTTTGCCCTCCGGGCCGCTGAGCGCGGTCTTGGCGGCCAGCGACTGCATGTTCTTCTGGCTGGCCGACGCCTTGACGTTCACTGACCAGTTGGGGTTGACGTTCTTCGTGTAGTCCACCTTCTTGTAGAGGTTCTCGGAGGCGCACACATAGCTCTCACCTGAGGTTACAGACAAGAGAAAGGAAGATGTAGTGAGATGAACAAACGGTGGTGAAAGATGATACAAGAACGCCATTTTCCCTTTGTTTGAGGGGAAACCAATTTATGGCTTTGCTTCACAGGGAATGTCGATTGATGAAAGTGCCCAGGCCCCGACGGGAGATTTGGTTTCTAAGATTTCATCACATTGTGTAACTTGGACTTCTAGGGTATCCCCCATTTCAATTGCCGGGGGGGAGTATTTGGCGGAAGAAGAGACCCAAGATCAACAGTGGCTGTATTCAAGTGGTTTGGGGGCCATTTCCTATATTGATTTCAATGATGTGTGGTACATTTAATATGTTGGACCTTTTAATTATTAGGCATTAGTATAATTCTGTATTCAGTCACCCATGATGACAACCACTTCAATCTTAGACATGTTTCATACCTCCGCCTGATGTAGCAGTTAAAGAGTAGGATGTCCAGTTTCAGCAGATTTCCCACAAGGAAATATATCAAATCAGATTAAAATGTCCCGATTCACAGTGGAAAATTACAACAATAGAAGCACATTTCTACATTTTTAGCAACAGTATTTTGTATTCCCATAATACCGTTTGAAGATAAATCCACACGTCCTCAGGTTAGAAACATCCCATAAACCGTCCACCAGTCTAGACGGCCCAATTAATCCAGACATTGAACAGGGATTTCTCTTAAGAGTATATTAATAAGTCGTATAGGCCATTGGTTAAGACTGCAGGGATCAAGATAATCTTCCCTAAGTGGTATCGGATTCACTGACGGCGGGTCATCGCTACCTTCAGTCAGAGAGATAAAGACTCTGGTCCAACCTTCGTTTCCACATTTTCTAAAATCAGATTTTTTTCCCCCCCTGTCCAACTCACTACTTGGTTGCACCCAGAGACAGAGAGCGACAGAGAGAGAAGAGAGACAGACATTTTGATTGAACTTGCTCAAAAATGGAGCAACAGAGACAGACAGAGAGGGCGAGTGAGAGTGACAGAGACAGGGACAGACAGACAGACAGAAACAGGGGCAGACAGAGAGACAGATTTAGGTATAAAAAAGGTAGCCAGGACAAAGGACAATGATAGGAGACGCAGAGGAGAGCAGGGCCTTAGACAAATTACAGCCCCAATTAAAGCTGACTAAATAAGATTACAAGTTGCAGCGGAAACGGGACTAATTCATTGCATCCCCTGGGGTGAAACACCAGGCAGGACCCCCCACATCCGCCAGTCCACAGATAATGCTGGCAAAAACTCTGTACACAAAACCCTGTACACAAAAACAGATAAGCAGAACCCAACCCTACACCCCCCCACCCCCGCTCTCTCTCTCTCTTTGTTGTCTCCAATCTAGCATACTGGCTATGCCGATTCACCCTTCTCCTCAATGCACCTCCTTTTAAGAAAACACTCGCAAAAAAAATGCTTTTTCCTAGATGAATAGGCCGACACACGAAGCCAGGGCCCTAAGGCTGTACATGTGTTTCTTATCAAGGATTACCTCATGGCTAGGATTGCAAACTAGCATTACGTTGTGTTATTGTAAAGCCGCTGAATTGCAGGAATTGGCTCATGAGTTGCAAAATCGTCTTCTTGGTTTCGATTGCGAAGTCTTTCGATCATCAGACTGAAGTTTCATACACGATGGAGAGATTAGAGGAGTCTAGACCGTACAGATAATTCCTAATCTCTGGGTGCCGAAATTCCAGGATCCTAATCTCCGCGCCACTGCCAATGACATCGAACTTTTAACCTTTCCATCTAAATGTGTCTACACACAAACCGCCAACTGACACAATCACAACTACATGCCATGCCGCATGCTAAACCCCAACCTCTTAAATTATGATATGGTTATTTTTACCCACCATACCCGACATGATCAAGATAGTCATCCTATTGGTAGAGCAGGGAAGGAAACCCATGGTTCAAAACCTCTACAAACCAAATCCAATCATAGCTATGGAAGCAAACGCAAAATAACGCGCCGGTACTTCGGCCAAACGGACCAACCTACCTTCCTCGAGGTCGTCTATGGCGGCTATCTTGCGCATGCCGTCAATGCTGAAGATGAAGCGGACGCCCTGCGGTAGGTTGATGTGGTCGGACAGCGAGCGCGTGAGGTCCGCCAGGAGGGCATCGAAGGTGCGAAAGCGGTCGAGGGCCACGGCATACACGATGCCTTTGAAGTAGCGGTCGCCGTTGCGGTAGAAGCGCACCTTCTTGGCCTTCTTCTCGTTGGACAGGGCCTGCAGCGTGCGCGTGCGGTAGAAGCTGCAGTGGGCGCTGTGGGTGGGGCTCGGCAGGCCGTTGAGGCGTCCGCCGCGCGGGGTCCGAGAGGCCTTGTCGCGCTCGTCAAAATGTCCAAAGTCCAGCTCCATGTTGACGCTTGCTTGTGAGGGCTTCTGGCAGAGGTGTGATGGTAGTGATTAGGTCCGGGGTGTCTGGAAAAAGAGAAAAAGAGGATAAACTCTTTAGGTTATGGTCATTTCTATTGTCCATTAAGGGTTATCTTACACTCGGCCCATAAAAAGACAACCATACATCTCACAACTAAATGGTAGGAGACCGGAAGTTGACCAGAAGACCCTTGCAGGGAAGTTTTTTAATGATAAGAAAAGTGGCGAGTCATCTGCAAACAATCGAAAAAAGACTCCCTATGCGAGGTACATTTAGACACGC
>JAOPJH010000124.1:3774762-3785654 GCA_027122575.1 Merluccius polylepis | reverse complement strand
GGGAGGCACTCCGGATACGCAAATATACATATAAAAGCAACGAAAAAGTGAGTTTTGCATAATATGTCCCCTTTAAAACAGCGTTTCCCTTACTCTGTAGAACAGCAGAATGAAGTTCAGGGCAAAGGCGATGAACAGTGCCAGGAATCGGAGGTTGTAGAAGTTCCTGGAGAGGTAATTCTACGCAAGGAATCAAACCAAACAGAAACCGGGTCAGATGGCTGTGACACGTGTACAGGGGAACTAAGTGTGAACGACACAAAGAACCAAGATGAAGGATCACCATGAACTTGTTCCTCTGAATGTCCAGTTCCGTCCAGATCTGGAAGCCGCCCTCTCTGCTGGGTTTCTTCTCTTTCTTGGCCACAGCTTTCCTCGGTCGCGTCCATTTCTCCTCCTCTTTGGCTTGACCTTCTTTCTCCACCTTCTCTCCATTTTCAACACTGAAAGTACAGAAGAAACATAAAATCACACCGACACGATTTTTCCGCAGTCAGTTTTTAAGTGAGTCATAGACATAGAGGTTTTGATCGGTTTGTTGACAACAACAACGTCATCTCAGCTTCGAGGATAAATGTTTTGAATGGAAGTCATACTCTGCTTTCTCGGGCTCCGGAAGGGGTTCAGGAAGAGCAGGGGGCTCGGGTGGAGGCTGCCCAGCGTCAGCCTCCGCTGCTGGCTACAGATACAAGAAGACATGGAGGGTATGATTGGATGGAACCATATGTACTGATAGGCCCTAGCTTAAAGCTATCTGTACGTTGCAGGGTTCAATCCAGCCTGTGGTTATTTGCATATCATCTCTTCTGCGCTTTTATTCACCTGTTTTTTCTTCACAATTAATATTATTCAATTCTACTTTGTCTTTTATTTTAAATGTATTTATTTTTTAGGTTATAATCTATACTACTTTTACTTCAGCGCTTCTTTGCATTTTAGATTCAAATACGTTTTTATTCTCTAGCTTACTATGCGTATTGTACTTATGTAAAGTTGTTATCGGCTCGCAAGAAATTCGAAAGAATTTCATTACTGGTAATGAGATGTTATATTGTTATCACATTTATGATAATAAACTTGAAATATGTCCTGTGCAGTACATAGTTAAGTCAAATGATCAATCTATAAGCTTCTTAGTCAAACAGAAAACTCTCCCGGCTGTCACCCCTCACCCGTTTTCTCTTGGTTATGGGCGTCCCCTCTGGAGTGGGCGGCTCCACGGCAGCCTCCACCCCCATGTCCCCCAGGCCGCCCGGGGTGTCGATACCCGGCATCCTGCCTCCCTCCTTCTCCTGGGAGTCCTCCTCCTCCTCGTCGCCGGTCCCCGCGTCTCCCGTGTCTGTCAGCCCGCCCGCGTCCTGCTCCTCCCCGCCGCCCGGCTCCCCGGGGAGGTCGGCGTGCACGTCGTCCTGCGTGGGGTCCGGCATGCTGGCCAGGATCTCCGTCACCGTGATGTTCTTGGCGCCCTCCACCAGGCCGCCGCCGAACAGCGTCTGCCAGATGAGCATGAAGAAGCCCTTGCACACGCTGTAGATGAAGTGGAGGATGCTCACCAGGATGGTCCAGAAGAACACCGTCAGCGCCACCACGATCTCCTTCACCGTCATCCGGCGCACGCGGCGGTACTGCCGCCGCAGATTGCGGAAGGTGAAGACGGCGAAGAAGCCCAGCATGCTGTTGATGAAGTCGGCGAAGGCCGAGCTCGACTCGGGCGGCGCCTCCTCGCTGACGTACTCCTCGTCTCCTCCTCCTCCGCCTCCTCCGCCACCTCCGCCTCCCCCCCCCAGCGCCGCCGCTCCCTCGCCGCCAGCCTCCGGCAGCTCGTCGTCCTCCTCCCCCTTCTCCTCCTCCTCCTGCTCCGAGATCTGCGAGGCGATGTTCATCTCGAAGATGGTGTCCTCGCAGAAGTTGACGAACATCTCCATCTTCTCCGACTCGCCGCCCTCGTTCACCACGTCGAAGATGAACTGGCGCTTGGACTCCCTGACCTGCGGCATCTCCCACTGCTTGCGGTTCACCTCGCTGATCTCAAAGTAGATGCGCTCGATCTTGCGGCTGGCGCCCATGATCTCGATGCGGCCGAGGAAGGGCCGGAAGTAGTTGAGGACGCTCTCCGCCTGCTGCAGGAAGTTCTTCAGCCGCGCGTCGTGCGGCACGTGCTCCGACAGGTTGGTGAGCAGCACGGCGATGTTGAAGCCGATGTCTTTGGCGGGCTCCTGGAAGCGGTTGGCGAACTCGTCGTAGTTGATCATGTCGTTCTCGTCGGCCTCGGAGCAGGACAGCAGGAACTGGATCTCGGAGGGCGAGTACTGCTTCTGGCTGTCCATGGACTTCTGGAAGTCCTTCTTGGAGATGAGGCCACGCGGGTCGGTGACGTAGTCGCGGAAGGCGTCCGACGCCACGATGTCCTTCAGCTTGAGGAACATGTCGAAGAACTTGAGGATCATCTCCACGTTGCTGGAGGACTCCACCAGCATGTCCACCATCTGGCGGGCGATCATGCCGTTCACAATATTTCCTGGACAAACATCAGAAAGCAAATAGGGCTTGAACAGCAGAAAGCATCATGGGATTTTCTGTTGGTGATACTCCGCCATATTGAGAGGACTCAAGCCAGTTGTAGTACTGTAAAATCTTAAATCAATGTAAATATACATACATACATACATACATACATACATACATACATACATACATACATTTATACTCTGTTAGCACAACTGGAAGAAACAGACTTCACATTTTTTAACAAGCGCCGTACCTTCTAACAACGAAAGCAGCATGACAACCATGTCTTTCTGAAGGTCCAGGAGTTCCTTCAGTAGACCGATCTGACTGGAGTCCTATTACAGTAGAGAAACACACCTCTTACAATAATATGAAAGGCCCAGTCTCTTGGTATTGGATTAGGGATGCATTGATATCTAATGTGATGTTAAACGAGAATATAAAGACAATATGATACAAGAAACACCATTCCATTGTTTTCATTGTTGTCATTCCAACAGGTTATTTGTCCTTAATTCGTTGTTTGATTCAATGGATGTACTGCACTAAATTCATTTACTTTCAAATCAAAAATATCACCAATGTCGTTCTTTATGTAAACCTCCTACTTCTGTAGGGGAACTAAACTGATTGGTGCCCAGAAAGTGAATGTCCTAAAGTAGACAAGCTGGTCTGAATGGCTTACCCCAGTGAGTTTTCGGGAACATCAAGTCAATTAGTTCACAAAATGACAAAATGTAAACACATGTATTACTCTTCAAATAAACTTTTGTACACTTACGGTGCCTGAAAACAAGCTTCACAGAAACTAAGGAGGGGGACATACATACTGTTCACTTTGGCCTTGTAAACACCATCTCAACACGCCAGAAACAAGCATTAAGGCACATATGAGGCTGGATTGGTTTCAAAGTGCTCTCTTTAATGTCAATTGCTTTAACCAGCGACCCATTTCCTTTTTTTTTTTTTTTGCGTATTGCTTCTCAGGGCTGCAGGGGGGTGGGGGGGGGTGTAGCCTAAGCAAGCTGAATGCATGCGTGAGACGCCACAGGCTAACACAGGCGGATGGACAGACAGACGGGCAGGCAGACAGACAGACACCTAGGAGCCTGGCTAACCCTCAGAGATAACTCATAGTCATTGTGGCGTGAGGGCAGTTTTCCCATGTTTTATAGTCTATTATATATCATTTCTAGTGTATTATTTTAGCCTAGTCTAGTATAATGTACCATTCTCAAACAGGGTACAGATGAATGAATGCTGCTATATAAATGCTTCTATTTATGGAACTACTTCCTTGTAACTTTATATGGACTGTTTCTTGGTTAGATAACAAGACCCAATTTAGTTTGCCGCCAACTAAAGGTTAAAGTTTAAAGCCCAAGATAAACATCAGTTCATCATCAGTCTACACTGGAAGGTAAAAGAAAACAACAAACTCTCCAATGAGTTGTCTACTCTACGCTAACTTATGACCTAACTCACTGTAGAGTAAGAGGTCTACTATGCAGCCACTCTTTAAGCCTCTTCGCTACCTTATGACCTCAATGTAGAGTAAGCAGTCTACTATGCAGCCACTCTTTAAGCCTCTTCGCTACCTTATGACCTAACTGTAGAGTTAGCAGGACAGAGGCACAGCACACATGAAAAGCATCGCTCTGCAGGCCAACCAAGACAACAACCTCCAGATGTACATGTAAATGTGTGCATGCACGGGGAAGTTTGTGTGTATTTCAACGTGGGAGACGGGTGGCAGGTTAATGTCAAACAGCAGAAGTTAATAGGATGTTCGTCTCTTCAGAAAGTCTTTAAAATGACCTGCGTTTCAGCAGAAGCAGAATACAACTGTGGGTGAGGGATCATGTGTAGCAATGTAAATTATATACTGTGGCAGAATTCAATTATAGAAGATAATGGATGCTTGGTTAGGAAAGCAAGACATGTTTATTGTAAATCGTGTATTTAACAGTGCTTTATAAATAATGTCACTATTATTATTGAATCTGATGATGTAGATGAAGATGTATTATTCAATTTTTATGTATATACATTCAATGTGTATTTGACAAGATTTAGATTTTTGGGTAGAGTTTTTCTACCCGATATCTTCCTTTATTCTTCTGTCAAATGTGTGTATAATACACTCCCAATAAATGTTAACACAAATAAATAAGCAAATTGGTGGGAATGTAATTATAGCACTAAAAAGGCAGGTGATTGTAAAGACTTACTGATAAAGGACAGCAAGAGTTGAATAAAGTACAAACCAGTAATCACAATACCACATCAATAGATAAATGAATAAAATGAATACATACTTTACCCTGCATTGACCATGTGAAAAACAGTTTGAATAATCAATACACCGTGGAATTGACGACAAGTAATAAAAAGGTTACATTGCAAAGCAGTCAGTAAACGCTACTTTAGCTTCTTGTCTTGTGAATCCGTCTTCATTATTGAAAAAAGCAAATACAATTAGGCGAATACTTTTACTGTGCACAATTAAATAATAATACACAAGTATGCCTATCAAGTTTTCAATGTTATCAATAACAATATAAGAAGATATTTGGTGAGCTGAAAAGGTCGTAACTTAACATATTTTCGTTGACTCTGTACTAAAAATGCTACCAACGACCCAGCGATAAGTACACAAATATGCTTTTGAATATGTATGTACATATATATATATATATTCTTATTTTGGTTTCATATCATTGTTCTCTTGCCGCTGTTCTACAATCTTAGAATATGTTCAATGCTGATAAAGGCTGTCCTCATCGCAGCGAGATGTTACCACTTCAAAAATAATGCTTAGAAAGCAGCATATTCAAGCAGTTTTTAATAGCTTTGTATTGGCCTACAAGTCTCGATGCTACCATGCCACTAAACATACCACACTGGCAGCACAAACCAGCTCAGCAAATATTACAATGTTCCCTAAAGGATGCACAAAATATTCCATAGAGCAAAAAAGGTCACACCATTTCCCCGGGCAGTACTTCGACTATTTATTCATTTTACCCTTCGGGTAGAAGAATACGGGTGATATCGAACAGTTATTTATCATATTACTGCTCATAATCAAAATCTGCACGGGCCAGAATAATAAAGTCAAAATATTTCCCAAGCAAAGTGTGCGTCTTGTTCTTGTTCTATAACTGAACTTCACTTGCAGGCAGCAGAATATTTTGTGCATATTTTGTATGTACGGCCACTAGTGGTTTAATGATAGTGTTTAGCAATTAAACACTTGTGACGTTATCTACATATATCACAACCTCTAAGTGGCTGTAGTTTTGTATGTTTCTCTATGATGCTATGTATGGAAGGAACTGTTTGGAAGCTGCTCAGGAATTAGTTAAGTTGCATCCAGGAATTTCAGCCTTTATGGTGAACCATACAATCAATATTTGCAAATCTTTTTTTGCCCAAATGTGCTTAAATAAGCGCTCTTAATTTAACTTATATTTGGCACATGCGCTACGACTAATGGCTCTACATTGCATATGGGTCATTATTATCCCAATAGCTCCCTTATTGGCTAACAAAAATATACTTCAATAGATAGTATGCATATACACCATGCATTAACTATTGTTCACCAATGCATTGACAGGAAAGATGTTATTAACGTGAACATACATAAGCATTTGCGTACCTGTGCCATTTTAGCTATTTGTTTATAATAAATGCAGCACAATGTAGACTAGTAACATAATGTCTGTGTTCCCCTATACTTCCCTGGATCTTAATCATGTAATTTATGGTTTAGGAGGTGGAGGAGAGGTGCGTACCTGGGCCAGCTTCATCATCATGTGGGCGAAGACGTGGAGGAAGCCCACCACAGCGTCCCAGAGTCTGCTGTGGGCCAGGGACTGCTGGTTCCCCGTGCACGGACCCTACCGGACCACCACCAACACTCACAGTTAGCACCTCAGTTGGCATTGAGGTACGTCAGAGAAAAGGCTTTTATTTTGAAAACGCCACTGACGGTACACAGAATCCCACCGGCCACTTAGACACATACAGTAGTCAATAATGTGGCATATGATAAATGTTGACCGCTACTTTAATATTGTTTACATTCAGTGTGAGACTGTTGAAGGATCTGCTACCTGGATGTACTCAGTGAGACTGTTGAAGGATCTGCTACCTGGATGTAATCAGTGAGACTGTTGAAGGATCTGGTACCTAGATGTACTCAGTGAGACTGTTGAAGGATCTGGTACCTGGATGTACTCAGTGAGACTGTTGAAGAATCTGGTACCTGGATGTACTCAGTGAGACTGTTGAAGAATCTGGTACCTGGATGTACTCAGTGAGACTGTTGAAGGATCTGGTACCTGGATGTACTCAGTGAGACTGTTGAAGGATCTGGTACCTGGATGTACTCAGTGAGACTGTTGAAGATCTGCTTGGCCACTGTCATGGCCTTGGAGAAGTTCTTCTTGCCCGGGTCATCGATGATCTCCTTGCCAGAGTAGTACCAGTAGAAGTCGCTGATGGACTCCTTTACAGAGAAGAGAAAAACAACAACAACACATCCATGAGCATTCTCAATATATTAATTTTCATGTTTTGCTGAAACTGGCCAAACTCTGGCATCATTTTATTTTTTATTGTATATTTTGGGAATTGAAAGAGAATGATACTGTCCAAAATTAATGCTCATTGAAGAACGAACTAAAAGCAACATCAAAATTGGTAGAGGAAATGGGAAATAACAAAAAAGTAAAGGATAAAGGACATTTCAAAATAAGAGCCCCCTGCCCCACCTGTAGCCGCAGCAGGTAATCCACAGTACAGATGATGATGTTGATAGTGGTGGTACTTCCTGTCTGCGTACGCAAGTAGTTCTGGAAATCTGCACCCAAGTAGACATTCATTACAACGATTCTACAAAGTTAACTTATTTTACTTGTATATTTCAGGTCGTAATTGTTTTAACATCTTTTAATTCTCACCATTATTGTGACCTTCACACAGCAGTTGCAGGAAGCGGAAGAGGTCGCATGTAAACTCATCATCCGCCATGACTTTCTCACCTAAATAAAGAAATCTGGTTTTCATTCAAATTAAAAAATAAAAGTAACGTGTAAACTCTACGTAAACAGACTACTGACTGTTGCCATGACTACTGACTGAGCGACTACCGACTTTTGACTCGCATGCACAAGATGCAACAAACATATATATATATTGTAAAACACACAGACAGCTAAAGTGAAAAATACAGGCAGAGACAGGACATCAAGACTTGACTATTTACTGCACATTAATAAGAAGATAAGGATGGGATGATCCATGTGCCTTATCAAGAGCAACTAGAAACAAAAGAATAAGAATAAGAAGCCTTGGCAGATAGCAGAGCTATAGTGTGACAGAGAAAGACAGAGCAAGATAGAGAGACAACGAGAGAGACAGAGAAAGACAGACAGAGAAAGACAGACAGACAGAGAAAGACAGACAGAGAAAGACAGACAGACAGAGAAAGACAGACAGACAGGCAGACAGAGAAAGACAGACAGACAGACAGACAGAGAAAGAGAGAGAGAGAGACAGAGAGAGAGACAGAGAGAGAGAGAGAGAGAGAGAGAGAGAGAGAGAAAGAGAGAGAGACAGAGACAGAGACAGATCGAGAGAGATGGTTTACCCTGTTCTCTGTTCATGTCTGGGGCCATGAGAGGAAGGGATGGGGGGGAGGGGGGGAGAGAGGATCAATGCGGTGACAAGAGAAGAGGACTGGGAGATGGGAAGGCCAAGGATTGTTCATTCATTCATTTACTCACTCATGAATTCAATCATTGATCCATGAATTCACATGAATTCATTCACTTGTTCATCCATGCACTGTTTAACATGAAAACATGAATTACATGGTTGGAACATAACAGTTTGAACAAACAAAGGAAAAATCTATGAAAACTCTTTCGAGTCATTCAAGAGTTAATCATGTTATTTTGATCAAAATGGGTTTATGGATTACACTCAAAATGCCTATTCTGAATATGATCTTGTACGAGGTATGATGTGAATAATGATATGAACTCAATGCTGATCTCTGGGGTGTTATTATCTCCTTAGATCGTTTGTTCGCTTAGTTTCAAAGAAGGTTTAAAAAAAACTTGAAAACAAAATACACCAGACATGTCCTATTTTCTGTGTGAGATTAATAAAGTACATTATCTTATAACTGGAAGAGTAGTGCTGTAGGCAGGCAGGTCATACGCTCTTTCATGTTTGGTGAGTATATGAACACTCACTAGTGCCTTCCTCTGAGACCATGCCCAGTCCCTCGGCCTTGTTCTGCCTCTCAAACGCATTCAGATCCAGGACACTGAAACAGACAACACCATGCGTACAATATAATATCATCATATTCCCCACCCAATACATAATGTCTGAGGTTAGAACAGACAACACTATACAACAATGCAATATAATACAATACATCCTATTACACCCCCCCGATAACACAATGTCTGACCAGACCACACCTTGTACCATACAAATACATACTATCCAACAAGATTTTCTGTTGCGTTTCCTGTAGACTATAATCAAGAGGTTTGTACTGACCAGCATGTTTGCATCAGTGCCTGGACGCTCAGGAAGAATCCTACATCCTTTTTATCCCTCAAATACTCCAACATTTTCTGCCAACAGGGAGAGAGCGGACACACAATAAGTCAGGTCTCGAACGACTTCAATGACTGAATGTGATGTCATCAGTTTGTTCGGATGATGTAATGTACCTGCTGGACCTCACAGTTGCCACCGTTGAGGATTGAGATGCCCAGCTTGAGGGTGGACGACACCATGGGGCCGGTGTCACCTGTGAGATGGACCAAGGAAGTGATGTCATCACACATTGTTCAATTAACTGCATTGCATGGAGGACTATTCTAGCCACTATGGCTAATCAAGTAGCCCTTTACGAGCCACTATGGCTAATCCAGTACCATTATACTAGCCACTATGGATAATCTAGTAGCCCTTTACGAGCCACTATGGCTAATCCAGTACCATTATACTAGCCACTATGGATAATCAAGTACTTTAAGAGCCACTATTGTTAATCGAGTGCCACTTTGCTCTGTACTATATACTATACTATATAAGTATATAATATGTCACGTAGCATGTCTTGCTCAAGGAGCTGGGGATGGGACCGGCAACCCTCTGATCTACTGTGTGAAGGAGGAGCTACCTTTGCAGGCGCTGATCATCTGCAGAACCATCTCGGCAGCGCCGCGGTTGTGGAGTCGAGACTGTTGATACAGCAGTCTCTGCTTCTCCATTTCCTTTTCCTGTGGTGGATGCAAACTTTGTGAGTCACTCAAGGTTTTTTAATGGCTGTGGTACCCATATAATTAGTATGGATAGAATGGACCCCTTCTGTTCCATTATAAATATTCTCCAGTAGACTGGGTCTTGGTATTCACTATGGACGACATAAACTACAGTGTATTGTGGATTTTATTAGAAAAGTTGAAACCAAAAAGGGTCAAGTATAGTAGCAAATTGAATGTTGAGAGATCTCTACATTTTGGCTATTAATATTGAATCATTTAAACTTACAATTTAATTGATTAAACGGTGAGGTCTTTTCTATCCACATTCTGTAAGACCCGCCCTGCACTCACTTCATTCACTCCAGTTCTACTCAGGACTTACCTGTTCCAACTGCTTTCAACGGCAAATCACGTCTTTGATTCTACACTTAATAATAATAATCAACACTAATCACTCAGAGCTCAGCCTCTACAAGTCACCTTTCATGTACTTCCTATATTATATCCTCAGTGAATGAGACGTAAATTTATTTTACGTCTCATTCATACATTCTCTCACACCAGTTAATGCGTTAAGTTACGGAGTAGTTCTACTGTTTTCACGCTTGCCGGTCGGAGCAAGAGTAAGACTACAGCCAACAGCCTGGAGGTATTGCAGTAAACTACTGGCTTACCAATATGTCTTCCTTTCACAACTTGTATATTCAAGCTGAATCCTGCATACACTGCAAGAAACAACTAAGGCATTTCTCCAGTGCCAAATGACACTTTTCGTCGTCATTTCCACTAACCAGTACTATAATTCTAATTCGGTCTCACCGGTATTATAATATACCAGTAAACAGTTTATTCAGGCCTATTGTAAATACATATACACGCGTTATCGCTAAAGACAACAACAAAGCAATGAATATCCAGAGAGAATGGATCTTCCATTTTAACCAAAAACAGTACAGGCCAATAAATTTATATCCCCTCACCCTCCCTGTCCCACCACCTCCTCACACGCCCCGACACACAACCCCAACACCCGTCGCCACCACCACCTCCTCAACCTCTCTGTCCCACCACCACCTCAACCTC
>JAOPJH010000124.1:3742949-3756853 GCA_027122575.1 Merluccius polylepis | reverse complement strand
CGGCTGGCCTGGGAACGCCTCGGGATCCCCCAGGAAGAGCTGGACGAAGTAGCTGGGGAGAGGGAAGTCTGGGCTTCTCTGCTTAGGCTGCTGCCCCCGCGACCCGACCCCGGATAAGCGGCAGAAGATGGATGGATGGATGGATAGCTGCATTTTTATTGAAAGTCTATGTTTTGTAAATATTTGAGCTCCACAATGTAACAAGGAAAATCTGCAAAAGACAATGTAGGATTATCCCTCCCACATTAGCATATAGGGCAAGGGACCATATTGAAATAAACACAGACCAAAACAATTGGGAAAATTCTTCAAATACCATTACATTGTGTGTCAATGTGCAGCCAAACCATTAAAGAAATGTAATTGAAATAGTTAGGTTTAAAAAACATACCTTCTCAAACGCCCATTTATCATGGGTGTGTTCAGCATATTTGTTGATGAAAAAGTCCAATCTCTCGGGAATGATAGTGCTGCAATCAAAGAAAGAATTAGAAAATACACACTCTGTGACTCTCCAAAGAAAGAGTTCATATGATAGAATAGCCATTCCACATATATCTACTTAAAACCCTTAAATATAAGGTTCTCACTTTGTGGTCTCCACTGGTTTGGGGTCGAAGTTCCCCTCTGCATCTACGGAGGCTTTCTTCTCAGTCTTGGAGGAGTAGCTAGCGTCCACATAGTCCGGAGGGATGGCCCCAGCGATGGAGCAGATACACGGCATGGCGATCTTGAAGATCTCAGCATCAAACTTCTACATTAAAAAAAAAAATAAACAAACAGTTACACAAATATCCAGAAATTATAAATAGTTAATAAACGATTTACTTTTAGGGCATTTAGGAGACGCTTTTGTCCAAAGCGACTTACAATAACTACATTTGTCAGTCGGTACAGCAAGGATGTCAAGAGAACAAGTTCTTAAGTGCACCATCATTTCTAGGTTGAGGCACTAAAAGGAAACGTTACTTTGTGTGCGAGCGACTCAAAGATCCCCCAGAACAGCTTGCGGGTCAGATGCAGTTCCTCCTCTGAAGAGACGCCGAAGTTGGCCCAGCCGTTCGGTAGGCAGTAGTACTTCCAGCAACGCTCGTAATGATTGGTCAAGAGCTGCAGGAAAACAGGAACAGAAAACCAAGGTGAAATGAAAATGTCCTGCCACAATATCCTATCTGACTTGGAAATACGGAAGTACAGCAGCTGATTTGTCGTACCTTCAGTGGCATTTTGGCGTACTCGTTGAGTATTGGAACGTCAAATACCAGCCTTCTGAGGAGATGTTGGAGCATAGAGGGACGAAGATGTCTGGGGAATACATAATAATAACACAATTAAAATACATTAAAGACATTTAAAACATTAACCATTAAAACAAGTGTTGCCAATGGGTACCAAAAGGTTATTAATGAATTATTAACCATTGAAGAAGTCTTATTCTTCTTAAATCTCACTCTTCCCGGATACTGAAATATTCAAACTCCACTATATTTATGGACCTCATTACACTCCTCTGATCAGGTGTTTGCTGGTCTGTCCTTACTTGCAGAGGGCCATGAGGCACTCCTCGATGATGTCTCTCTGGGCCTTGGTGAAGGCGCGGCCACGGGACAGCCGGTAGATGGTGTGCAGCATGGAGTCGATCATGATGGCCCGGTGGTCACTGCCGGCGAACAGCGGCGCACACTTGGTGATGAGGGGCAGCACGGCCGAGCAGAGGTAGCGGTTCAGAGCCAGGGCCATCTCAGTGGTGCCGAAAGCCACCTGGAGGAGGGGGAGAAACCTGGAGGTCAACTGGAGGTCACATCCATAATATATATGGAATAATATAATGTCTAGTACTTTATTTGTCTGCAAATAAAGTATACATTTGATTTTTGAAAATACTTTTTTGCTTTAAGTTAAGTTTCTGAAGTTTCTTTAATTTGCCGGGTACAGCATCATTGACGCTGGTGGCAATACACCACTGGTCTTCTCTCTTTAGTGAGATGGTTAGATTAATATAAAACAAACTTCACCACTCACCGTGTCCAGGGAGGCGGCGGCCCTCATGTCTGGCAGGAAGCCCACCTCGAGCACGTGGAGCAGGAAGTCCTGATGGTCGATGCCGTACACTCTGTCGAGGAACAACACCATGGGGGCCTTGTGGTCCGGCACGAAGCTGGCCGACATCTTGGGCTCGACGATGGTGTTGTCTAAGAGATGGGTTGAGGTATGATTATGCCAAGCTCACACTACCTTTGACCCGGTTCCGACGTCAAAGACTACCTCCAGACAAAGTTTGTAGGCCTAGGATAATCTGCAAAACATCTTGGTTCCATCGGTATCATGGCTTGATATGTCAGGAATATGATCAAATAAGACTTTATTGATCCCTGATTGATTGAAGAAGATTGTGACCAACAATAAAATGTACATGAAAGTGTGGTTAGGGTGTTTGACTCCTAGCCTAAATGTTCTCGGTTCAATCACCAATGTCCTGCTCATTAATGGCATATCTGGATTGAGTGTAAGTCATTTAGGTTAAAAGTGTCTACTAAATGACTAAATAGTGAATAGTAAAATATGTACCTTTTCCAAAAGAGGGGATTTGTACAGGCAGGCTGATGACCCCCACCAGGTCCTCAATGGGGACCAATGACCTCAGGATGGCCCTGATCCTCAGAGCTTCTCCCTTCCCTGCCTGGATCAACTGCAGGAACACAGACAAAGACCACATGCTGTAAAGGGATCTGTAATAGAGCGCTATCCTCACAGAAGGTTCTGGGTTCAATCCCCAATGTCCACAGTCTAACTGTAGGCATTCATGAGCAAGATGCCCTATGTGTACCAGTACATATTCCCCACCCACAGCACCATTTTCAAGTGCAATCCCACAACCAAGCAATAACCAAGCAATGTTTTGAACAGATTGAGGCTCTAATGTGTAAGCCCCGTGTCCCTTTGTAGCTAGCTAATGAAAGTTCTTCAATATCTAGCACCAGTGAGTAAGTAAGCATTTTCAGGCAGAAGTAGAGGTTGAAGTGCTTTACAGGTGTCGGTTCTTAGGGTATGTAATGTTAAGATGTTTGTATGTAAGCTATAGGTTATTGTATTTAAGTTATAGGTTTACATAAGTTAGGTATAGGTTAAAGAGTGGACCTTACGTGCATCTCTGGAGCACAGCGGCCCAGCAGGTCTATGAGGGCAGAGTAAAAGGACATGATGGCATTCCCAAGGTGGACCTTGTTCTCCTCGTGCTGCTCTTCTCCTCCGAACCTGGCCAGAAGATATCACAGTCAGAGATACGAGAGATTAACCTGATAAGACCTCACTTTGTTAGCTAATTTCCCCATTCGCGTTGTACCTATTTAACAGAACAGAATCATTTTTTTGGGATTGGCCTGGTTTTTGTCTTTAAGCTACAGGTCTTACATGGGGAAGCGTCTGTCCTTCTTGACCGTAGGTCCATCTCTGGCAGGATCTTCAGATATCTTGATGGCCTCCTCTATAGCGGCCAGTAGACCGTTACCGCCCTCTCCTCTCAGGGCTGGCCCAAAGCACTCGGGTCGACGGATTAGCAGCCTTACGACTACGTTAGCATTCTCCTCCACGCTCTCCCCTATGAACCACAAACAACCAAACCGTTAGCATTCACATTGCAAAGCACAACCAACCAACTGTCTCTGAATTGAGACAGAGAACTCTGGGAATAGATTTTGTGAGTGATGTTGTCATGGGAACAAATGATAGGGGCTTCACCCACTCATATGTGTGACAATGTTTCTCTCAGGCTTTTTAAAATAAACTTGTGTATTTGTCTTTATTTGTCCAATACATCCTAACTGTCTAACTGTCCAATTCTGCATTAGACTAAGAGCTGTTCTTTGTCAATGAGTCCCAGTATGCAGTGAGCATTACATGAGCAACCCCTGACAAGGTCCATATGCTATCATATACAACATGGTAAGATCGAAGAGTACCGTTGACAAACACGGCAAAGCGGAGGAAGTCCAGGTACTTCTCCCCACCACAGGGGTTCCAGCCGATGTCTGGATAGCCCTTGGACAGCAGCATCGGGCAGCTCTGGAGTCCACATCCTGCCAAATACTTGACCACCTAGAGTGATATCAATCACAATCAGATCAATTAAAGTAAGACTTGGACAGCTCTGAAGTCTAAAGATATATCAATCAAATTCAGACATGGACAACTCTGAAGTCTACATCCTGCCAAATACTTGACCACATAGTAAGATGTAGGTAAGGTCTGACAGATAAAGAAGCTTATTGGATGATGTATACAAGTTAGAGGAGGGACAGGGTTTACCATCTCCAGGTCCTGCTCTTGCAGGGCCAACGCCAACTCATTGTTGTCAATACAGGAGGCAGCCGCCACATCCAGGGGAGTAGAACCTCGCATTCCTGGAGAAAAATATCAACATGGAAGACTTAGCTAAATACTGTATTTCTATTTCCAACAGAAGGAGATGAGACTTGTAAAGAACTGACCGAGGCCAATGCCACTGTTCTGCAGAAGGTAGTTAAGATGGTCGAACATGGAGCGCTGGTTCTGCCGACTGATACGGCAGAAGTAGCAGAGGAACCGACAGCAGCTCGTCACCATCCGAGGAAACCTGATCTCCTGGATAAGTCAAAATCAACAAATCATGATTCAGATACAGTGTTGGAGACTAAATAGTGAATAGTGTTGAGTTATGTCCAGGTGTATTATGTTCAGGTGTACCTTTGAGTCGCCGCCACCCAGCACATTAACCATGACCTCCATGACGGTCTCATGCATGCCCAGGGCTCGCATCAAGTTAGGGTGCTGGTAGAAAACTTTATTGCTCATGATGTTCCTAACACAGGACAAAAGGTGTACAACTTTATTACATGGCTTCCTTACACATCCACTCAAATCTATATTAAGGGCCCCTATTTTGTGAATGATGGATAGATCAACCAACATGCTAAACCCAGTGGATTGTACCAACTGGTAGGCTGATCTATCCATCATACATCTGAGTGGACTCTCCCACGTGTGATGATGTCACTACAGGGTAGATTTTGAAGGGGCCTGCAATGGCTAACCGACTTCACACCTTGCGGAAAAAGAGGCGGTACTTTAAACGAAAAAGACAATGCTGTGGCGCTAACCCGATGCTCTGGATCATGAGCCTCTCCTCCTCGGGACCCATCTGGACGATGAGCAGCGATCGGATCTGACTCAGACATTCCAGCAGGTCCATGATGTCCTGGATGGACACAGCGTTGATGGTGTAGGCCTTGGGCAGGGCCCGGATCAGCTCCCCCAGGCCGTCGTACTGGCGGTGGAGCAGGCTGAACATCATGCGCACCAGCTCGGGGTTCTGGATGAAGGACTCCTGGGCCCAGTGGATCATGGTGTGAGACACCAGCTCCTGCAGGGTGCCTGGTGGCAGAGGAGTCAGTAGGAGGATGGTTTCTGTTAGGGTTCTGCTCAGTAGTCATGAGTAGGGTTGCAATAATTAGTGGGTACATCGATTAGTCGATCGACAGAAAATTAATCGAATCAAATATTTATAATTAATCGTTTAGGTAATTTATTATTATGCTTCAGAAATGTAAATGTTTCATGGATCATTATAAAATTAACTTTATGAATACTTAATTTTTCTTGGCTGCTTGTCAGACAACGCAAGAAAAATATAGACATCACTTTGGACTGTATTGGGATTAGTCTCCCTCTGCTTTGTATCTGATTTGAAAACAAAATGGTGCTGGTGAATCGAATTTGTAAGGATTAGACAATTTGATTAGCTAGTGAACAGCCAATGTATGTACATACAATGTATATTGCGGTCCCACAAAAGATTGCATGATAAAAAACATATATATAAAATTGCCAACCACAGTAAAAGGGGTCTCCTATCAACATACTACACTGTCTGTTTCTATTTCTGATGCGTACAGAATCTAAAAACAAGACTATGATAAAGACCATGCGATGCTCTCACCAGGTTTCTTCTCTTCCTCGGTTTCAGGCTCCACCTCCACCTTCTTCTCCCGGAACTTCCTCACCTTCTCCAGCAGGCGAAGCAGCCGACCACGAACAGAGGTGTCCACCTCCTCCCCCTGCTCCTCCTCCTCGATGTGGACGCCTAGTGTGGAAGTGAGAGATTAGAGCGTGTATCCACCTATAGCGCTTGTACATCAGAATGCATCATGGGATTTTTTTTTGGTGATACTCTGCCATATTGAGGAGACTCAATATGGCGCACTGTAAAATCTAGGCAAATGAAAACTTTGTTTTGCCACATCTCACATAATGACAAAATAATTTTACGATTAATTACTAAACAATGACCAAAAACATTACTACTCATATAATAACTAACATTACAATGCTCCTATGCTTCCAAAATGGAGGTGGTCATTGCGATGTGATGTCACGATGTACAAGCCCTATATATAGCCACCTACTATGTTGTCATTCTTTTCTGATACCTATGGCCACTATGCACTTTGTCCAGTCATTTCTTTATCCCTAACCACTAACTTTGTGTGTATGTTTTGATTGTTCTCAGCCTCAAAAAAATGAATACTGGTGCAAGGTGAATGAAAGACGAACCACAGTGTGCCAGCAGGTCCATGTGAAACACCAGCAGAGAGTCTCTGACATCCTCAGGCACGGGGCAGTCCTGTTCCTCAGCGCAGTTCTTGAAGTTCATCAGCATGTTGACCTACGCATCATACAGATAAGAACAGATATACTTTATTAATTTCAGAGGAGGAATCAGGGCAAAACAACCAGCTGTGTTGAAATTCGGACTATATACAAAATATCCATCAATGCTGAATCCATCTCAATCGTATTGTTTTGAATACTTGCTTTCTATTCAATTTACTCCTAATATAATCTATAGTAACATTTGTTGAATGTGTTTTCTTAACGTATTTTCATTTATTGAAAAACATTGGAGACATGTGGAAAATTGCCCTTTTATTATTTTCACTTAGAATGTTTTTAAAGGAGTAAATACAATACTGCTATCAATGTTTCAATAAAAATACATTAAAACAAATAAATAAAAAGACCCATCCTAAATGTACCTGTTCCTGCGGCGGGGATCGAAACTCGCGTGTCTTGCGGGCGGTCTCGGCAGCCGACATGGTGAAGGCCAACATGAGCTCATTGTAGCGCTGTCTCTGATTGGTCTGGATCTCGCAGACGAACTGGTCGGAGAACGCTATGATGGCCTCCACCCGGTGGCGCAGCTCGCAGTCGCAGAAGTATTGCAGCAGAGTGCACATCTGGTGGACAGGAAGACAAATGACTATGTTGTATTACAAGGCTTATTTCTGGATAGCAGACCACTGCTATGAATAACAGACCATTGCTATGGACGCTATTTCCAACCGTGACTATTTTTTTAGTGGAAGCAATAAAATAATTTCAATGAAATACATTTTTTTTGTTATATTTTGTGTCAAACTATTGATTTGTTTAGAAAGTAATTGTGTCTTGCATCACCCTGTCAGTGTTTATTTCACAATAATGACCGGCTAGCTGTACATTACAGCTAGCCGGTCATTATAGGAAACACACAGAAACCGACAATGTTATGGAGAGTTAAGTCATAGTAGTCTCATTAATTCACACCCTGTTTGTCGACAATAATGGAAAAGTCTGGGTGTATTTTAAATGTATTTTTGTGAGATCCATTACTACATACCTGCAGCTTAACAGACTCTGGTAGCTTCATCTGGAAGAGTCCTTGTTCCAGAACTTCCTTTGCCTCACCGGCCGCTTCTCCACTCTTCACCTCCTTCTCCGTCTCCTCCGCGCCCTTCTCTCCGTTCACCTGCTTCGTCTCCTTGGCGACGTGCTCCACCACCTCGTCCATCTCGTCCTCTCCTTCGTACTCCTCGTCCTCCTCGTCCTCCCCCATGCCCTCGTCGTCCTCTTCGTATTCATCCTCCGTGGCGTATTCGTCCTCTTCCTCCTGTTCTTCCTTCTTCCCTGCTGGGGCTTTGATAGCGAGCCTGGGCGGGTTCTCCACCTTGGGTGCTTTGCTCTCTTCGATGGGCGCCGCCGGCTCGTCGCTGCTGAACACGGTGGGCTCGATCATCTTGAGGATGTGCTTGACGTCGTTGTCGTCGAAGACGCCCATGATGAGCAGGGTGCTGATGAGCTTGAGGATGGGCACAAAGTGGAACTCCACGCTACCCCCTACTGGGTCCCGCATGGCCTGGCCCCCGTCCTGCACCGCCTCCGTCAGCATGTTCAGAGCTTTAGTTTTAAGCACCTGAGGAGGAACAACCGTGTGGTAAAGGAAGTGATTAGGGATCAACGATCAGGTTGGCATATATAGCAGAAAAGTGACTGCCAAAAATAACCATTAAAACATATTGAAATTGACCAATGGATCAGTGGAAAAAATACTATCTATGTCCTAGTTACTATCTGAAAAAGTGACCAAAAATAAACATATTAATCCACAATGTAATGGGCCACAACAGACTCCATTACTTCATTATTGTCTTCATGTTCCCTCTCTCACCTCCAGCGGGATGAAGGGGCTCAGGGTGTAGATGTCCGGGTTGGTGCCCACGAACCCTGTGGCCGAGAAGTGCAGCTTGGGCCGCAGGCAGGTGGTGAGGCCCACCCCGGGCAGGGCGTGCGACTTGTCCTGGTGCGAGTACAGCGTGATGGTCCGCGTCTCGTCCGTCATGGGCACGATGAACTCCTTGTTGGTGCCCAGGCGGTTCCTCTTGGCCGACTCCAGGTGCATGCTGATGAGCAGGTCGTAGAAGCCGCTCCTCATGGGCCCGGGCAGGTAGGTGTTCTCGATGGCGTAGAAGAGCTGCGACTCGTCCACGTGGCTGCAGAGCGCGTGGGCCACGCGGTTGTTGCCCAGCGCGCACACCGAGTCGTACAGCTTCAGCGTGTGGTAGTGGAACTTGAGGAGGTCCATGCGCTCTGACAGCTCCAGGATGTCGATGCAGCTGAGGAAGAGGAAGGAAGAGGTATGGGTGTATGGGAAATGAGGCAATTCATATGGTTATGTTTTTAGCCATTGGATTTAAGATGGTTAAGTAAAGGTTAGAGTTAGTTTGAAGATAGTCTCGCAGTGCCAGCGCTGGAGAAAGGTCTGGCTGAACCCACTATCATTCTAGTATAGAATGGTCGGAAGGGGAGGAGAATACCGACTGAAATAGTCGTCCAATGTCAAGCTTATACCAATGACCTACATCCGCTGAGTTGAAGAGAATACACGATACTAAATCATATATATTTGGGGGGTGTACAGTGAAGACGGAGGTGGTACCGGTTCTCCTCGGGGATGTGCAGGGCCATCATGGTGAGGGGCTCTGTGCAGTCCACCATCCAGCCCAGCCTCTCGCTGACACGGCCCGTCTCGGGGGACAGGAAGTGGTTGGGCATGCGGCTCCAGATGACTGGCGTCAGCATCTGGACGTCCAGGCGGGGAGGACACTGGGGCACAGGGTTCCTGCGCTCGCTGCGGAACATGGCCGCCGAGATGGGCATGATGTTCTGAAGAGAGCCAAGGAGGAAATATTGTTATTAGACTATTGACTATTAATAAAAACATGAATGAATGAACAAATGTAATTACGATTAATGAATGAATACTATTAATGAATAAATTAACAAATGTATTTATGATACTATTGATGACTACATCTAATTGCGATTACTATTAATTAATTAATTAACGTAAATCTTATTACTATATTATTATACTTAATATTATACTATATATGAATGAATTAATGCATGAGTGAATGGATGTGTGGTTACTATTAAGTCATTAAGCTTTTGACACTTGTATCCTTTTATCCAAATTTATCCAGACACGCTGGCCACTAGACTGTCCTCCCACATGACTCCATGAACTAAACTAATGAACAGAATTAGGAAGTGGTTCTGTGGTTCTGGTTTAACTGGTGTTTGGAAGGCTCACCTTGAGTTTGCCGAGCTCCACTTGAATCACATTCTGATTGGACGGCAGGACAAAGACCGCGGGGAACAGTTTGGTGTTTGGCTCCACCTGGGAACAATTTGTTATGTAAGGGATAATGTTCAGTGAAATATTAAAAATGATTTGCTTCTGCTAAAAAAATGTCAGAAAAATAGATTGATGATAGATTTGATTCTATGGTTGGAAATAGCATCCATAGCAACCGTAGAATGCCGTAATTGACCAATCAGAATCGAGTATTTAACAAAGCCGTGTAAGACCAATAAATATAACATTAAAGTGACATTACAAATGTGTCATTTTAATCACAACCACTAACCTGGTAGAAGGTGTTGATCTCTTTCCCATTGGCGGTGAAGGTCATGAGGCCCGTGTCAAGGTCGATCAGGCAGCCAATCACAAAGTCCTCCTGGCTGACACGTGTCTGCTGGGAGCCACTGAACTCTCCCCCCCACACCATGTAGCAGTTACTGCGCTTTATACTGCAGGACACACAGGAAGAAGACTGTATTTATACTGCAGGATACACAGGAAGAAGACTGTATTTATACTGCAGGACACACAGGAAGCAGACTGTATTTATACTGTGAGTCCTCCAGTGTGTCCATAATATACCTGTCATGGATGTTTCCCTTGTCGTCTCCGACCGTCACGGTGACGTTGCGGACCTTGCTGAGGTCGAAGTGGGAGTCGTATTGGTGGTAGTCGGGGGTGATCCAGCCCACCCACACCCCACTCACCTCCTGGCCCGCAAACACCCGCACCGAGTAATAGTACTGGAAGCAGGGGAGGAAGTCATCATCATCATCATCATCATCATCATCATCATCATCATCATCATCATTGCCAGCTTCACTCATCAAACAAGTATCTTAACTGCTGAATAAATTAAGCCCAAATCCATCTTTAGCATATTAAAATGGTAAACTGTATGAACATTACATAATAAAAAGCCATCAGAGACTGTGTACGCACTGTGGTGGTGTTGAGGATGATGTCTACGTCGTCTCGGTCGTCGGGCACCACGTCCTCCACCAGGCGAGGCATGGCGGGGACCACCGGAGGCGGGTTGATCAGCGCTGCCTTCTTCGCCTTGAACAGAAACCTGGCGAACACGCGATCACACAGCATGAGGACTATTTAAGATACTCAGGGTGTAATTATTATGCAACATTTTGACGGATGGCAATATATTGTTTTGTAGCTAGTGATATGAATTCAACATGTATCCAATCCAACAAGAATCCAACAAAAATCCAACATGCATCCAAATAAACATCAATCCAACATCAATCCAACATGAATTCAACCCCGACCCTTTCTTGCGGCTCTTCTCCGTGGACGCGTCCTTCTCGTTCTCCCCGTTCTTCAGTGCCGGGATCTCCTTGGGCACCGACGCCTCCTTCTTCTCCTCCTCCTGCTCCCGCCGCGTGGCCGACTTCTTCAGCACCTCGTAGTCTGAGTCGGGGTCCATCTCCAGCACGTCGTCCTCGGGGATGGTGAGGGTGCGGGTCAGGGGCGTGGTCCCGGCCCGGACCTTGAAGGTCTCGTGGAACTCCACGGGCATGCTGAGCCGCAGGAACATCAGGTCCGTGGTGGCGTTCTGGGAGCCGAACGTCTTGTGGGTCAGCTTCAGGCAGGGGGCGCTCTCCACCGTGCCGTCCACGCGGGACAACTGTGACGGGAGACAAAATGGAGGGTTGCATTCCTGTACACACAATGGCAGTAGAAGTTGTCCACAGACATATATACTTATACCTATACGCCCATAACGTGTTTTTTTTCAGCTGAAACGTGTATGAAGCGGTACTCTCTTATATTAGAAAATAGCCAAGTGGGGGGGACGGGGGGGGGTACCTCGATGTGGGGGTGTTCGGTGGGCATGGGGATGAACTGCGGCAGGCTCTTGCTGAACCACATGGTGATGTCACGCTTCATGTTGATGGCGAAGGGCTCGAAGCCCTCCTGCAGGCCGCAGATGGTGAAGTAGCGAAGGCTGCTGACGTTCTGACCCAGGTTGATGCGGCCCACCTGGGACAGACCCAGGCTGCACACCGGGATGAAGCCTGGGGGAGAGGAGGAGAAGGTAATTGTACAGGATCATAATATGATATACTGTACAAATTCTTATTATCATTATCATGGAGAAGCGGGGACCACCCACCCTCTCCGATCTCGATGTCCTTGAAGGCCATCTCAGAGCCGGAGTCGCTGATGAGCATCTCTCCGTTGAGGGTGAACATGATGTTCATCTCCGTCAGGTCAATCATGCACCCGACCACGTCACCCGACAGCCACTGGCGCCCGAACGGCTCGGTACCGACATGCCAGCGCTGGGCCTGAACACAAGACATAGATAGGTCCATAAGTAAGACCAGACCTTGCATTTGACTCCCATTAAATACAGAACATGGAGTTAAAGGCCTCAGTACAAGTGCAAAGACCATGAAATATATCCATCATACATATGCATGGACACGATGATGTGATTTAACAGCTTAACAACTTTAAAGTATCATTTCCGAGGCTGATGTGGATATGATCTGTCTGTTTGGAAAACTACTGCCTGAATTGAAATGGAAAAAGAAAACATGGAGAAGAAATAGCTCGATCTTCATCCGTCGTACCTTGAAGCCGTTGAAGACGTAGGCCAACTCGTCCGCACCGAGCTCGGTGTCGGCTCGGACGCTGGGCCGGGCCCAGCCCACCCTCATCTCCCCAACCATCACCGCCTCAAACTCAAAGTACCACTTCCCCTGGGTCACCACGTAGGACTTCTCCGCCCGGAAGATCCTCACCTTGTCGCCGCGGGTACCACCGGACCCGGGCCCACCTTAGGTGCAATAAGAAGTCACTTTAGTGGCATGACACTTTAGGAGTATAGACTGAAACTACATGCTTCCATTTCTTCTATAATATGAAGCATTTTCAATGAATGAAGGATTTTATGGTGTGACCTTTCGATCCTTTGGATTTCATAATACGTATGTTGGATATTTGATATATATCAAAAAGTTAGATCACATCATATCACAGTATTGTGGAATACATCGTAGAAATGGTTTACTGTTGTCTTTAAGGGACCGGTTAGGGGAAAGGTTGCGTGTATAGTGTATAGAGTCAGACAGAGCACGCTTCATTCCCCAGTGAGGACTTTGTACTCACTGCACTCCTGGTCGGGGGGTTCGATGTTGTAGCCGTAGCCAATTAGAGTGCGGACGGCAGCACACACGGTGTCTCTGTTGGTCTTCTTGGTCTTCTCGTCCAGCAGGTTGTAAGGAACCAGCCGTGGGTTACGCTTGTTGAATATGTCCTGTGTGACGAGATTTCGTACCGTTTAAAATAATGTCAGACATGTCAACACTAGAAAAGACAGATTCCACGGCCTGAACATAATGTATTTATGTTAAATATGTTTTACTGTAAACCTGTGATTGTTTTTTTTCTTTATTATTTCATGTATTGCAAATAGTATGCATTTGAATTAAATGTCTGTAGCAGTGGACTCCTGCCACATGCCACATAAGCAGCTTTTCTGGGCTCCTCCGACACAGGACACAGGTAGATGTTGTAGTATAAATCCATTTATTGAAGATGGCAAGATGGTAAAAGCCTTGCAGTTGTAACATGCTGCCATTACAGTGTCTCTCTCCTGAGTGTGTGTTGATAGCTGGTTTATCCTGGGTGCCATGAATGCACCACAGATGTGCAGCCTCACCCAGCCCCAGAGTCTAATCAGTCTGACTCAGGCCAGGTGAGGCTGTAAACCCGCCATCAACAACACACACTCCACAACTTCATATTTCTTTCTTTCTTTCTTTCTTGTCTAATTGGATCATATTTAATGCAAATATGTCACATCATATTTAAAGGGGACATATTATGCAAAACTCACTTTTTCGTTGCTTTTATATGTATATTTGCGTATCCGGAGTGCCTC
>JAOPJH010000124.1:3704948-3718295 GCA_027122575.1 Merluccius polylepis | reverse complement strand
ATATTAGACTGTTAAGAATGGTATTTTGAATTCATAAGCATATTGTGATATGTATCGATATCATGTAGAATTCCCCATAATTCTCATGATAATACATCTTTCCATATCGCCCAGCCCCAGAATAAGATAAGGTGTACTTTATTAATCCAGGTGGGAAATGAAGCTGTCGCAGCAGAAGTACTGACAGTAATATGAATTGATAAGAGACAAAGACTTTAGATAAGAATATGCAACATTCTATGAAAAATGTATTTGTATACACAATAGGAGTAGTACAAATGTAAATACAGATTGTAAACATTATTGTCAGTAGTAGTTATTGTTTATGCTTTATTTTTGACATTGACAATAATTTCGGTCATCATATTTTCCCCTAAAACATGTTTTAGGGGGAAATCCAAACAGTTGACATAAGCAGGCAAACAGTCTTCCAAAAACCTGTTGGCCTGATTTTCCTCCCTTCTCTCTCCCAGAGCGTATTCACCAGGCCCAAGCAGCTGCTGCCAAAGCCAGAAAAGCTCTTCAACAGAAACCCAAGCCTGCCTCTAAACCGGTGAGCACCACAGCCTCCATGACTTTTAAACTGCATGCTTTGTGAGTCACACACTACATTGTGTGCCATTGTCTTTTGCTTAGTTTCGTTTTGTGGTGGAAATTCAGGTCGTACCACTTTCCATTCTTCTTCTTTTGTTTATCGCTGTCTGCGATCTGTAGCCATGGGTGTGTATTACGGGTGTGATATTTACTTTTTTACTGAAGCAAACATGAAGTCACGTGGCTAATGAAGTAAAATGACGATGTTGCAGAAGTCGGGTAGTAAAGAGCCGGGCGGTAAGATCCCAGGCTCCCTGGAGGCCGGACCGGAGTCCAATCCCATGTCTCCCGTCCCCGCCACCCCGAGCACGCCCGGCACCCCCAAATCACCCCTGACCGCCACGGTGGGCACCCCCACCAAGACGGGAGTCCCCGACACGCTGAAGAGCAGCCCGGGGTCAGTGGAACAATAAAATACTGTTGATATAATAACTGATTTCTCAAATGTTCCTCGCGTGAAGTAAATGTGTAAGGCAGTACTCCTCGCTCACCCCCTGCTGTGTTCTCCCCTCCAGGGTGCTGCTGGTGTCCCCTCCCCCCATGCCCCAGCTGGGCTCCCTCCTGCCGAGCAGCCAGGTGGTCTCTGCAGCCCCCCAGCCCTCCTCCTCGTCCTCCTCCTCCCACCAGCATGCTGCTCGACTGGTCAGCCACCTGGCGGCCGGCGCCCTGCCCCAGGTGCGTGTGGTGTCGGCCCAGCCTGGCCTGGGGGCCTCCGTCGGGGGCCCGCAGGCCACCCTACTGCACCACACCCCCCACCAGATCAGGGTGCCCGTCTCCATGGGAACCAAGGGCCTCTCACAGGTACGCAACAAGCCTCCATGCATGCATCTCCTAATGACTAAATAGTACTAATGCTAAGTAAGGGATAATGTACAGCAAGCCGGTCATTATTCAAGACCTGCATCACCCTGTCTGGGTTTATTTCGCAATAATGACCGACTCGCTGTACATTATCCAGCTTATCACGGCTACTTACTAAAGAAATCCAGAATTTGACACAAAATATAACAACCAACAATTATTTAATTGATTAAAAAATTGCTTCCACAAAAAAAAAATTTTTTTTGATTCTACGGTTGGAAATAGTGTCCATAGCAGCGGTCTGCTATTCAGAAATTACTACATCATGTCTTTGTGTTTGCAGACGGTGGTGTCCCTGCCTCTAAGGAGCCAGGCGGGTGGCAGTTCGGTGCAGGTGCCCACCACCCTATCTGTGTCGGCCCTGGCTGTGGCCAAGCCCCGGCCGGGGTCACCTGGGGGCCCCATCAACACCCTGGGCACCCCGGCCCTTCTGCAGGGCATGAGCGGCCAGAGCATCAAACAGGTGAGTCCTCATCCATGTATTCACATACACACTGAGGTTAAAGTCACAATGAGTAGGATTTGTCGGTGGCAGTTTGCCAAACTACTCATTGTGCCTTTTAAGGAGGATGCAAATGGTTATTTATTTCCACAATATATACAACCGGTGGTGGATTACCTTATGTTTCATCCATTCCAATTGAGAGAGAGAAATATTTGTGGGGAAAACCCTCTCCTTGCATTTTTATTTTTGATGATGAATGGAAGTCAATAACACATGTGATTGTACTATTGTCATCCGTTAGGATAACGATAAAAGTGCATAGGCCTAGCATTTGGTTGCTGTTTATACAAATCTTGAATATTAACACCCCTGTGCAGGTCGCTGAAAGAGTACTCCGTTTTGAACACACACACACGCGCGCACGCACGCACGCGAGCTGCATGCTGGTGTGCATGTATTCTAGTCATTGAGACGGTAGTCAAGCCTGCGCGGGGATATAATCTTTCTACTGCGGTTGGATTCCATATTCAGGTTGTTGGAGAAAAGGACCCAAGGGAGCGTTCTTCTTTCTATTTCTGCATACGGATGCAAATTCAGTCAGTGTGCGTATAAGGCCCAATGCAGTACCGGTCTAAAGCGGTGTTTAGGCTGTATCATGAGCCTCCCTAAGCCAGTGTATTTACAAGTGAAACAGGATATTTGGGCAGGATGCCCTAACCTTTTTTACATGCAAAGAGCCCACTGCTCACTGCCGCGATCCAATTGGATCGGACCCCAGCAGTGTTGCTATTGGTTGGAAAGTGAGTCCCGCCCACCAGTTTATGCATTCATTTTTTTTTTATAGACAGGACAGTGAAGACACACATACAAGTCGGTTGAAACTGTAGATACACTCTTAAATCCTCTTCTGAAAGCTTTGTCCACTCACGCGAATGAGTTTCTCTTCGGTAGAATATCTCCGTAACAAACAGGCAACAAGGTGTAACTCCGGCCCTTTCAGTTTTTGGTTGAATGTAGCACAGGACCATATGCTGTTGGACATGGGTTCCAGCCGGTTGAGCCACACCTGTAATAACCAGAACAATGTACAGCGAGTCATTATTGTAAAAGAATGACCGGCTCGCTGTAAATGATCCCTCGTTTGTTTGTTTCTCCAGGTGTCCATCACGGGCCAGCTGGGTGTGAAGGCGGCGGGCGGCGGTGGGGGGATCCCCATCACGGGCCAGCTGGGTGTGAAGTCGGCGGGCGGCGGGGGGGGCATCCCCATCACAGCCACCAACCTACGGATTCAGGGGAAGGACGTGCTCCGCCTGCCGCCCTCCTCCATCACCACGGACGCCAAGGGCCAGACGGTGCTGCGCATCACCCCCGACATGATGGCCACCCTCGCCAAGTCTCCCGTGGCGACCGTCAAGCTCTCCCCGGACTTCCTTGGCGCCAGTGGCCACGGCAGCGGAGGGAAGAGCATCTCGGCCACGCTGCACGTGACCCCGCCCCACTCCTCCTCATCTCCCTCCTCCTCCTCCACCCTCTCCAGCCTGGTGACGGAGGCTGGGAAAGCAGGTAGGACCCGGTGGTGGTCGGAAAATATATCGATTATCAACACAAAATGGGGAGGGGGGGGGGCAGGATAGTGTAGTGGCGACTTGGGTTTTTACTTCCCAGCTGGAAGGTACTGGGTTCGATCCCTGATGTCCGCAGCTTAACCTGCAGTAGATGCCCTCACCCCTACCTGCTCATTGATGACGTTAACGGAAATGGTTGAATGTTGATTTCACAGGTCAGAAGGTGGGGCTTGCCTCCTCACTGCTGAAGGCGGGGGCAGGGGACACGGCTATCCGCCTGATGCCCACGCTGGCGGTCACCGTGGGTGACCAAAAAACCCGGACCTTCTCCACACACGTGTCGTCTGCGCCGGGCGACGCCAAGGGAGGCGCCACCATCCGCATCATGCCCGGCCTGGGCGTCATCCCGCACAAGCAGGGCCAGACCATCACCATGACGACCGTCGCCGGCAGCAAGCCGCTGACGGTGTCGGCCGGCCATGGCACGGTTACCATGGCGGCGGCCGGCACCCTCGGAACCAAGGGGATCACGGTGTCCGCCGCTCCGCTCGCCATCGGCACGGCAACTGCCACAGTGCGGCAGGTGCCCGTCAGCGCCACGGTTGTGACCACGCAGGCGGTGAGTTGGACGCGGTTTGGAAGAACTTGTGAAGTTGTGAAATATAGCGTAAGTGAATGTAATGGTGTCTAATGGATGGGTCTAGGTGTATCTCAGGTTAGTCTCACAAATCGCATAGTCTCAGACAAGCTCAGATTTTGGGTGAATGGGGCGATTTACTTTCTTTCACTTTATATTTGTTTTCGACCGATGATGTTGCTGGAGTTGCGGGGATCTGTAAGCGTTTGATTGGCGAACACAAACTCGGCCAGCAGTAGTAAACTGTAAAAAAAGTAAAGGTTTCAATTAAACTTCACCCCTACCCCTACATGCCTCTTAGTGTTACTGTTCGGTCTTTGGACTCTAATTGCTTGTGGTTTAGTCCTGTGTCTTGGAAGATGCTGGGCATATCTTCTGTGTTCTCCCATAATGTACCGTGATGCTCAACATAAGACCTCCCCCACCCCCGCAGGGCAAGCTACCCACCAGGATCACAGTGCCTCTCTCCGTCCTCAACCAACCGCTGAAGACCAAGAGTGTGGTGACCTCGCCCATGGTGAAGGGAAGCCTCAACACCAAGTGAGTTAACCCATTCCTGTCCAATAGGCTCAGTCTTCGTCCACACACTCACTCAATACTCACACTGTATGCACTCACGGTATTGTCAGACTCTGGACAAAAACATCCACCCTATGGCATATATTATATTACACGGTACATATAAAACAACAATTGCCGTGTGCAAATTGAGACACTGAGGTCAGCGTTTTCTACAAGTTTCACCTGTCCAAAAAAAAATCTCCAAGCTCTGTTCTCTGTGATCTCAAATGCTGTTTTGTATGAATAAGAGGCCAAAACACTGTGGAAAAAAATGTGGGTTCTAAAGAAAACCCGAAGACGGTCTCAGGCTTATCCCATTCTGTCCTATCGGCCTTCGCCACCTAGCTAACGTTTAGAACCAAGGCGGCCACTAGGAAATATGTTCACCCTAACAGACATAAGATTAAGGTTTATTTAAATTGTGCGTTATACTGCTTAAAATAAAGCGTGGCCTTTACATCTCCATTTTGTGCTGAATTAAAGACCAACTGAATGTGGATTCCACCGTTCAGTTACCCCACCCAGCTAGCGTGTAGAGCCAAGATAAGGCCCCGGAGACTCAGACGTGTGTGTGTTTGCGTGTGTAGCCTCAGCAGCCTGGGGAGGAACATCATCCTCACCACCATGCCGGCGGGCACCAAGCTCATCGCCGGGAACAAGCCGGTCAGCTTCGTCACGGCCCAGCAGCTGCAGCAGCTGCAGCAGCAGGGCCAGGCCACGCAGGTGAGCGCGCTCGCCATGGGACTTCTTGGGATCACCACGTCACGTGATTCGCATTAGGTGACAGGGTTCATCCCTTGAAAGGTGCTCTTTGTAGCCTACGTGAGATGCTCACTACAAACGTAGGCTGGTTTTAGGCTATAAGCGAGCTTACAGACTTCAACTATATTTAGTGTATGCCTATAAGGTCATTTGTAGCATTAACTATGATTTAGCTAACGCTAATAAGCAGCACATAAGCTACTTCATAGCATAGGTTTGAACTATTATTATATTATATATGCTTATAAGCTAGTTTGACATAAAATAGCTTGTGCTTATAAACTCATTTATATCAAACTATAAAACTTGTACACAAGCTATAGCATAGGTTATAACTATTGAATGCTTATAAGCTAGTTTTCTAACAAACTATGCTTACACGTACTAGCTAGTTTAAAACTCCAGTCTATCCTCACTGTTGTAACAGACATACATAGCACAGGTTTGTTGTGCTGGTCTCTAAATGTGGTAAATCCTCGTCCAGGTCCGTATCCAGACCGTTCAGACCCAGCAGATCCAGCAGCACATAGCGACCGGAGCGCCTAAATCCGTGTCCACCGTCGTGGTCACCACCGCACCCTCGCCAAAATGTCCGCCAGACCTCCCACCCGCACCTCAACCATGATGTCACGCCATGATGAACCTCATGCACACTTACAAAACATAGTCCACTGGTTCATTTGTGTATGTTCTGTGCATTTTTCAAAGACCGTTCCTGGGTTAAGTTATGTTCAACAACATTTGATACACTTATGTTCGGTTTTGGAGGCAATCGTACAATAATGACAATAGACGCTGTGAATATAATTGTTATCTTTGTGGTTGTGTCCGTACAACGCTAATAAATGCCTTTGCTTTGTGAGTCTGTCGACGTGCTCATCTGGAGAACGATACGTTATCTCAAACATCAAGTTTATTGTTGTCAGAAGTTATTATGACATGGCAACAGTTGACATAGTAAATATTCAACCAAGCTCTCTGCTGATATCTATGTTTTCATGTCATTGTATACCAAGCCTATATCTATCAATTGCCATGCAACAGTTTAGTCAGTGCATGGTTATTCATTTAACAATAAACAATTCTTACATGGTAAGATTATCTACAATTTTATAGTGGGAACTAATTAACCCATTGGAAATATATTTTCCTTGTTTCGGAAATATGATGGACACAAATAAATTGCATAATTTTATTAATTTAAAATATATTGCGTACTAAATTAGATGTTAATTACTCTTCATCCGTTTCGTCAAGCAGCGCTTTCTGGGAAGAATTAGCCGTGCTCCTCATCCCAATCTCTACGTTTCTGCCGTTTCCAGACACTCTTTTCACTAAGCTGTTGAAACAAAATAAAGCCAATTATAATAAGTGTTCCAGCATAAAGAAAATAATTATTAATAAGCTACTAAACAAACGTGAAGCTGATTCAATAAGTTAAACACAAGATCTTTAGGTATTTCGATGCAGTGGTTAATATGTAACATGGAAGTAGAAGTAGGTCATTGCAACACCGTCTACAACATGCAAAACATGAGCTTTGAACTCACGTTTCCAGATACCTTTAACCAACTTAACCACACCTATTAAGTACACAGCCTTAAACAAAGGCTGTATTTACATTTTGTGTACTTTTTGTCTAAAAGGAAATTATATTTGCCAAAGGCCCATATACTGTAAGTCCATACAGTATATGGGCAGTTTGTTAAATTCTCTACTACTACTATAGCTACAAATGCTTTTCTATTGTTTTCTATGTTTCTATTGGCTGTGCACCCCAGCTCAATTGAGTGAGACGTGGTTTTTGAATGGCTTGGCCTCCAAAGTTTGACACTTGCTCCTATGGGTCGCAGTGTGTGTCAGTTTTGTGTCGTAGGTGGATGCTCTCCTGCTAAAACAGTGGCGTACCATTTAAGCATACAAGGCCACTCAAATCAAACAGGTATTGTTATGTGTGTGCTACTTACAAACAAACCAGGGCCGATGTGACGCTGATGATGAACAGGGCGATGGCTAAATGCCAGCAGAAGCACATGGTGGTAAACATTACGTTGTCATGTAACATTAAATCCCACTGTGGTCCACTTAAAGGGTACAGCACACATCCGATCTGAAAACATGACAAATATATGAATAATAAGCACCAGGTGTGTTTTAGTGTCGGTTCTGTTAACACTGTTCAAATGCTTTGCTGGGCCAGTATCCAATGGGAAGCCTCGCATGAGCAACGTCACGCACAACAATAATCACAACAACTACTCATAATGACGTTTGAGATATCTGCAACTATTATTTGGAGTAGTCAGAACTGAGTTGCAGATATCTGCAATTGTCATTTAGGATGTGTGACGAGTTGAGTGTCGTTTTCACTGTGACATCACTGCTGTTATCTGTAATTCAGTTTTGACTAGTCAAACCTGAATCACATATCTCTAACTGTCGTTTTTACTCGTCAGAATGACATAATAGTGACACTATAGGCTAAAAAGTGACAGTACAGGGTAACTCTACCCTATAACGACATCACAAGTGGGAGCGTCCACATCACAAGTGTGAGTCCACCGCTGGAGGGTAGGGTGTGTGTGCGTGCGGTACCTGGAAGAACCAGGATCCCTGCAGGAAGAAGAGGCCGGCCAGCAGCAGCTCCAGGACGACGTTGTCCCTGAGGAACACCTGCAGCATGGCGTTGGCCGCGCCCGCGAACACGGGCACCAGCAGCAGTGTGTGCACGTGCGTGTCTAGCATGGGCCGGCTGTGCAGGTGGTAATGGAACAGAAACCCTGACCAGACACAAAGGAATACAAAACACATGAATATATCCATAATATACTGTTAAACCATATATTACACCATAATATACTGTACTATACTGTAAATTACAGTATATACTGCTATACTGTATGCTCTACTGCAATGCACTTTAATACACTATGCTATACTGTACATATACTATACTATGTTCTTTAATATAATATAATATTAAACCATAATATACTGTACTATACTGTACTATAATATACTGTACTATAGTATATTATACTGCACTACACTGTAGTGTGCCATAATATAATACAGTATAATATAATGCACTATATACTGTACTATAGTATACTAAACTGCATAATACAGTATATAGTGTCATAAAAATACAGTATACTATACTGCACTATGCCGTACCTTCGACAAACTGCGCCAGAGAGAGGGTAAGCCGATCTATGCCGAGGTGCGCCGACTTGGTCCAGGTTGTCATGACATTGGTGAAGCCGGCGATGCCGAAGAACAGGTACATGGTGCTGTGCTGCCAGTTCATCAGCTTCACCCACGACCCGCTGCTGTGGTCGAAGAGCCGCGCGTGGGGCCCGTCCACCACAAACTGCTCCACCATTATGCCTGCGGCCCCCGGACAACACAGGGGGAGAAGAAGTAGAAGGAGTCAGGGCAGGGGAGGAGATTGTAGGGAGAAGGATCAAGAATGATGGACTTGCAGCTGGGACAGGGGTTCCCAATGGGGCACAGGTCCCCGCTTAGCGTTGCCTGATATGCAAATAGGGTCGTGGGAGAGTGCTGAATTATAAGATAGGACAGTGGTTCCAAGGCTTTTTTTGGCCCTTGACCCCATTTTTTTGGTCTGAACATTTCTAGAACTTAGGTTCTTCACATCTGCTTCCATACACATCGTTTCATCCGCATCTGCCCATAATATCATTGTCCCAGTGAGCGTATGGGGCATCGCACCATACGCTAGTTTCACTCGTGGATACAAATCATTGTGGTCCGGTCGTATAAACAAGACACTTTCACAAAAAAAAGTGCATCATCAAATATCTACAGCTCATAAGTCAGCCGTCTCTCCCCCCCCTGACCTCATAGGTCAATCAGGCGACCGCAGGTGGGGGTCCCGACCCCACAGGTTGGGAAAACACTTCAAGTGAAGTGAAGAGTTAATCACCCACCGACAAACGCAGCGAACATTTCAACTCCCCCCTCGATGTATTCCATCTTTTTGAGGAAGGCGGGCGTCTTCTGGCGTCCGGCGGCTTGGCCCTTCCTCCAGTGGTGTTGCAGCGTGTGTTTGACCGCCAGCCAGACGCCGTACAACAAGAAGAAGCTACCAGGAATGGCATGGCCTCCGAAGTTGGCCATCTTGTATGTATCGGCCTGTAAAGACGGCACAGCACCACCCCCAGAGAGAGACCCTGGGATGGAGATGGTTTTAATAAATAAAAAAAACATGGTTAATAACATCATACTTCACACAAGATATCTAAAAATATTAGACATTTTACTCTTTTCTCATTAAAACTTCCCAGAAAAAATATACAATTTTGTCTATTTGTATGCATTTTTTTTACAATCTATCATATCTTTTTTTTTATGATGTCACTAGTTTGGGCAGGTAGGCATGTTGTCTTTAAATATTACTATCGATATCTGTATGCATGCTGTTCAGTGTGTGTGTGTGTGTGTGTGTGTGTGTGTGGTTGATGGCTGGTTTAAGCAGCCTCACCTGGCCTGAGTCAGACGGATGGGCTGGGTGAGGCTGCACACCTGTGGTGCATGGGGAACAACAGGGCACACAGGTTCAATCCCCAGTAAACCAGCTTTATTCAACAGTATACCCGTGTGTCGGGGGAGCCCAGCAAGGCCCTGCACTGACAGGCCTACTGGCATACTTTTAAAGGTTGTTCTCCACAAGGAATGCATTGCCATTAAGGTGTGTGTTCATCAAAAAAGCATGGCAGGCAACAGACTCTCAAACAAAGGCCGGTCAACGTTTGCAGTGTTTACTTTTTGAATTACCAGGCGGTGTGTCCAGCCATCCAGAATGACTAGTTCCTACTTCCTTGTTTGTGTTGGAAACAAAAGGTTTTCAACAAAAGTATATTCAAATTCAGATAATTATGACTCCCTATGTATCGGGAGACACCTCGAGGTATACATTTGTTTTGCTTTTTAACAACATAAATACATTATAATAGTAATATAAGATGACGTAATATAATATAAACACACTTTTCTTGTTTCTGTTCTCTTGTGTTGTGTATTACTGTAACACACTGGTATATGCTGTCTGACAAGTTTTTCTTGAATAACTCCCGATTGCATTTAAAGGGCCATCCCATTTTTAACCATTGTCTGATATTAAGAAATGTTCTCACATTTCTAGCTCAATAAACCACAAGTCATCTGTTGCGCTTTGGTTTTGTTTCGTTAAGTTATGTTTTTTTTGTAATAAATCAATTTAAAATTATTTGCAGGATGTTTGCAAATTGAAAAATGTCTATTTTGTAAAAACATTAGCTTATCACCTGTAGTAATGCAATCACTAACAATATCATGACAATATGTCACATCATGACAATACCTAGTGTGCACTTATTAAAATCTAAAGAAATCCATACACTACCGTCTTTGGTGCTGCTGTTATATCCTGATTGAGGTGAATAATTGATTAAAGTCCAGGCTGCACCTGTTGCCAGGTGAGTGTGTGTTTGAGTGTGTCAGGGCTGTGTGAACCGTGCACACCTGTTGTCAGCTCCTGGCGACATCATCCCCTAGCCCCGCCCCTTATTTACATACTTCTCATTCCACAAATGAGGGCTTTTGAGAAACAGTCAAGCAAATTCATACCTGTTCACATTTAGCTGAACACATTCAAATACTAATACACAATTGACATATAGAGACCTATCAGATACAAAAATAAAATGTTAATGCTTAATTAATGTTTTTTAGGGACAACCAGTGATGTAATGTGTACAGTATTTCACAACCATGAGATGTTGGGCGGATTTGAGTTAATGTATTACAAGAGAGAGAGAGAGAGAGAGAGAGAGAGAGAGAGAGAGAGAGAGAGAGAGAGACTGCACTACAGCTGCTCCCCGATTAGACAGGCGTTGCACAGTGAAGATCTTCATACAAGACAACATTTTATTAAACTGCTGCACACGGTTGCAGCTTACATGAAGCAGCGACCTAAATCCAATTAAAGGCAAGTTTATTTATTTAGCCTATAACACAATGGCCATTCATACTGAGCTAATGGCTAAATAGCGTAAACGATGTCCCATCAACAAGCACACAGTAATGTATCCACTGGAGAGGAATAAAGCCTGACTAAACATGTTACTGTAGGACACACACTGGTTTTATTGCTAGATCTAGATACTAGAACTGTTGGTGGGCATAGGGTGACAAAAATGATGGTCGCCGTGGAGACTTGGGTGACGAAGACGATCGCCGGCGTGGAGGGCGATGAAGACTAGGGTGGTCATGAAGGTTAGAGGATAGCACAGAAGAGCTTTTTCTCCCTGAAGGGGTTTTCGGACGAGGCCATGGGGGTCACTAGGGGGTCGTCCTTAGCGTGGCCCTCGCAGTACGCCATCAGCTCCGCGGCGGCTTTAGATACCTAGTGTGTGTGTGTGGGTGGGTGGGTGTGGCCGTTGAGAAAGGTTGCAAGGGAAAAAATATCATATTAGTCATTTGTTCCTATAACCAAATTAGGCAAATTATTGTCCCGACTCTTGGTAATATGAATCATAGATAAATATTGACATAAGTTGGGAGCGTATAACTGCGTGTGGTTGATACTAACCATCATTCTTTCAATATTGACCTCCAGTTTCAGTTGCTCCACTGTCTTCCGGGCGTCTGCGATCTTAGCCATGTTGTTGGACATGCTGAGAGGGGCCCACCTGTAGACACGAAGGAGTTATATCGGTATAACTCCCCAGATCTGTATTTATATTTATAGATATATAGGCTATATACACTTCATATGTGTGTATACTTTTTTAAAGCACACCTGTTGTACTATAATATACCATACTATACTATATATATATACTCTTCTCTGATACACTACACTACACTATACTACACTATACTATACTACACTACACTACATTATACTATACTATACTACACTACATTATACTATACTACACTTCACTACACTATACTACACTATACTATTCTACACATCACTACATTATACTATACTACACTATACTACACTACACTACATTATACTATACTACACTATACTATACTACACTATACTACACTACATTATACTATACTATACTACACTATACTACACTACACTATACTATACTACACTATACTATACTACACTACATTATACTATACTATACTACACTATACAATACTACGCTATACTACACTACACTACATTATACTATACTACACTATACTATACTACACTATACTCTACTCCACTATACCATACTACACTATACACTACACTACACTATACTAAACAATACTAAACTATACACAACACTACTATACTATGATACTATACTATACTATACTGTACTACACTATACTATACTATACTATGATACTATACTGTACTATAGGTCCTACTATACTATACTAAACTATACTATGATACTATACTATACTATATTGTACTATACTGTACTATACTATGATACTATACTATACTGTACTATACTATACTATGATACTATACTATACTGTACTATACTATACTGTACTATACTGTACTGTACTATACTGTACTATACTATGATACTATACTATACTATATTGTACTATACTGTACTATACTATACTGTACTATACTATACTATGATACTATACTGTACTATACTATACTGTACTATACTATACTGTACTATACTGTACTATACTATACTGTACTATACTATACTGTACTGTACAATACTATACTGTACTATACTATACTGTACTATACTGTACTATACTACACTGTACTATACTGTACTATACTATAGAGAGCGACAGCAAGTGTTTACAGGGGTGATGTCGTGGCGATGGGAGCATGTTTCAGTTTGCTTGTTATTTCTGCTCTTTAGGTCTCAGCTGGAAGTGGCGCACGGGGTGTCTCTGAGGGGAGGGAGGAGGTGAGG
>JAOPJH010000124.1:3553544-3568587 GCA_027122575.1 Merluccius polylepis | reverse complement strand
GCCGGACGCCCCACCCTTATTATTCTCATTCCATTCTGACTCACACACCCCCCCCCCCCCCCCCCCCGAAAAAAAAGGGCCGTCTTCCCATTACAGCGACGAGCGTAATTAGAGAACAATGTCGCTGTCGGGTTCCTCAGAGTTCAAGTGCGCCCAGTGACTCGCCATGAGCCGTTTCCCAGACCGCAAACCCCAGCTCATTGTTTGAGGGCTAAACCTGATATTCATTTCCAACGACCACACAACTATAATTAGGATTTTTGAATATGTGGATCATTCCAGGTCTTGACTCGGCCTTAAGCTGCGGTGATTTTTTTCCTTGTTGTATTTTTTTTTTTTGCGTGCGTGTGCGTGTGTGTGTGTCTTTAAGTGAAAGGGAAGGGGTGGTCCAAATGAGCTGACACACTCTAATCAAACTGACTTGGCGGTGGCGTTGTGGTCGTTGTGGTATGCAAATCACAACAAGGGAAACGGCGAGGCGATGGACAGAGTCAGCTTGTCTCGCTCGGACTTCTGGGAAGCGTGGAGGACACCTCCATTGACTCAACGGTCTGGATAAACACGCCGCGGGCGCGGAAAGAGCGCTTCCTGTTCACCTATTCACGGGCCTGTAATGGAGGAGTATTTTGACCCTATAATGGAGGAGTATTTCCACAGGAGAAGGGGGCCTCTTGTCATGAAAACATTCACATTCATGCCAGGATGTACAGTGTGTGTGTGTGTGTGTGTGTTTCTGTGTGTGTGTGTTGGCCACCATTCGCTGATGTCCTACTCTGTTGCTGGGGGGGGAGCATTGTGTTTAACGATAAGGACCTGAGGAGGGGGACTGGGTACCCGCTGCAGCTGGGCAAACAGCCTCGGCAGTTACGAGCGCACTCGGCTGCACTGATTGGACTAGAGGACACGCCTCCGACCCGCGTCCGTTTTTTCTCACTCGACTCATAATCGGGTTTTGAGAGGCTGATAAAGAGTTTCGCTTCCGTCCGGCAATCGCTTGAATTCCTTGCGAAACTATTTTTGCGGAAAAAAAAACAGTAACGCCTTTCACAAGCTATGTTTGCATGTTACTTGGTGTAAACATGAACATTAAATGGGTGGCGCAAATATAAATATAAGTATTTATATCGTATTGTCTTATACTGAGGTGGTATTCAGATTCAACTAATTTGATTTATTGTTTCAACAAAGAAAGACATCTAGGAAAGAAATAGAAAGGAGAGACGGTTTGGCTGCTGTGCCCCACAGAGCTGCATATTCCTACTTAGTAGTCAGGGAGGTCACCCCCGAATCCCAGCTCCCCCCCCCTGCCCCTCAACCATCTCTCCCTCCACACACACACGCACACACACACGCAGTGTGTTAGACCACACTAGTGGCTCTGGTGGCGCTGGTAATGGCGACACGCAGCAGCAGCAGCTCCCTTGTGTGTGTGGTTTTTTAACCTGTTTCGTCGTTTTTATGTCGCTACTAACGCTCACTTTAAGTTGATTCACAAGTGATAATCTGCAACTATGCCTCACCTTAGTTTGACGGGCCTCGCTGTCCTATGGATACTTTTATTCCACTTTATGTGCGGACTCTGTGGAAAGAGGGAGCCGCTCCAGTATGGCCGGGAGTTTCTCCTACGCTTCCGCAGCTCCGGAGAAGGAGTTGTGGACTCATCGGCAGTCCCCCCCGCGGAGATCATCCGGCGGGATCACACGGGAGGCCAGGGGTGGTCATCCAAGCCGACAGGCGTGAGGAAAAGGGGCAGACGTGGTGGAGTTCGCCAGCGCCTTAAAAGGCTGGGACACCGCCGTATCCCCCTGCCGACCATCATGCTTGCCAACGTCCAGTCTCTCCGCAACAAGGTGGATGAGCTCCAAGCTAACGTCAAGTTTCTGGAGGAGTATAAAAATGCTTGCCTCCTCGCGATCACAGAAACCTGGCTCAAGGATCACGACTCACAGTCCGACCTGAGGATCGACGGTTTTGGAGAGCCTGTTCGCCTGGACAGGGACCCCACAGTGACCGGCAAGTCCCTGGGAGGGGGACTGGCTCTCTATGTCAATCGGAGCTGGTGTGGAAATGTGATTGTCAGGGAGAGTCTTTGTGCTCCGGACATCGAACTTCTCTCTGTTTCGCTTAGGCCCTTTTATCTACCAAGGGAATTCACTCAGCTATTTGTCACACTGGTATATATTCACCCTAAAGCTAATGTGGACAACGCTGTTCGGGCTATCACTCGCACAGTGCTACAGCTACAAGCTTTATCGCCAGACGCTCCTAACTTTATTATGGGTGATTTTAATAACTGTAAACCAGGGAAACACCTGGGGAACTTTCACCAGTATGTGACATGTGCAACGAGACTTAATAAATGTTTGGATCTGTGTTATGGTTCCATAAAAGGAGCTTACAAGTCCCTCCGGAGAGCTTCACTGGGTGCGTCAGATCATAACACTGTCTATTTGGTTCCGTCCTACAAATCCGTCCTGAAGAGACACAAGCCGGAACGAAGATTAGTTCCGGTCTGGACGGAGGAGTCTATCGGGCGGCTCCAGGATTGCTACGCTTGCACGGACTGGGACTTGTTTAAAAATTCGTGCAAGACTGTGGATGAAATTACAGAGACGGTTTCTGACTATGTTAAATTTTGTGAGGAGTTATGTATCCATAAAAAATCTATCTCCATTTTTCCTAACAATAAGCCATGGGTCTCAAAATCAGTCAAAAACACTATTAACAAGAGAAACATAAGTTTTAACATAGGTGATATGGATACATACAAGGAGCTACAGAAGCAGGTCAGGAAAGAAATAAAACTTGCCAAGCAGCAATATAAGGATAGGGTGGAGAACCTGTTCAGCACTGGCAGTGCACGCCCTGCGTGGGAGGGGGTGAAATCCTTGTTGGGGACGCAGCCCCATAAGAGTAATATCTCCCTAAATGTGATGTCTGATCACGACCTGGCAAATGAATTAAATATTTATTCAAACCGTTTTAATGTCCACGATTTTAGCAATGAACTGTCTGCGTTCATGAGCGCTACGCCAGTGCTGGACAGCACTGTGACGGTGCATGTTGACCAGGAGAGGGTACAGCGAGTGTTCCAGAGGGTAAAGGAGAGGAAAAGTCCAGGTCCTGATGGGATTGGAGGTCGGGTCTTGAGGAACTGCGCCGAACAGCTGGCAGGAATCTTCAGCTTTATTTTCTCCTGGTCACTCCAGACTCACAGTGTCCCCCGCCTGTGGAAGGACTCAATTATTGTCCCCGTGCCCAAAAATAAATGCACAAAGACACTGAATGACTTTAGACCCGTTGCTCTTACCTCCTTGGTAATGAAGTCTTTTGAGAGGATTGTGAAAGACGATCTCATGAACACTGTGCAGGCAAACTTGGACCCTCTCCAGTTTGCGTACCGGGCAGGGAGGGGGGTCGATGATGCAATAATCACTCTTATTAATATGATTGTGGCGCATTTAGAAGAGGCCAAAAGCTTTGTTCGTCTGCTTTTTATTGATTTTACATCTGCCTTTAACTGTATCCAGCCCCATATTTTAGCCGAGCGTCTCTTAAATTATAATATCGACAGGAGTCTTATTTACTGGCTGATGGATTTTTTAACTGTCAGATCACAACGGGTCAGGGCCAATGGCGTTCTGTCCGATGTTCTCTTCTCCTCCACCGGCTCTCCTCAGGGATGCGTCCTCTCCCCTCTCTTATTCGTCCTATACACGAATGCATGCCGGAGCTCACACGAGAAACGCCACATTGTAAAGTTCGCTGATGATTCAGTGATCGTGTCCCTCCTCAGCCATGATGACCCGGTGCCCGGCCCTGTAGTGGAGGATTTTATCCAGTGGTGTAAATCGTCTTTCCTCACCATCAATGTCTCAAAAACGAAGGAAATGACCATTGATTTTAGGAAGTCCCGCCCAGCCACTGTCCCCCTGTCGATCAACGACCAAGCTGTAGAATCTGTCCAGCAGTATAAATATTTGGGGACAGTAATTGATGACAGGCTGTCCTTTGAGCATCAGATTGATGCAGTGTGTAAAAAGGCCAACCAGCGCATGTACTTTCTTCGCAAGCTCAGGAACATAAACATGGACTCTAAATTCATGGAAATGTTTTATTCTTGTTTTATCGAATCTGTCCTGACTCTTGCTTTTATTTGCTGGTTTGGGTCAATTAACCTGAAGAACCGCAACAGACTTCAGGGCATAGTCAGAGTGTGCAGTAAAATTGTTGGTGCTCCACTGAAAGACATTTCCTTGCTGTACAAAACTAGGGCCCTGAATAAAGCCAGACTCGTCCTGACCGACCCTAGCCATCCCTTGGCACCTGAATTTAAACTGCTCCCATCCAGACGCAGATTTCATGTGCCAAGATGCAGGACCAACAGATTTAAAAATACCTGGGTTCCAGTGGCCATTGGCCTTCTTAACAATTGACAGCACTGTGGTCACTTTAAATCCTGTTTCTTTCAGGATGGCATGGTTGCACTTTATTGGTTGTTTTATCTATTTTATTAACTATTGTTAATTGTTGTCCTGTGTATGTATTTTATTGCTATTTCTATTATTAGCGTATGTTGTGTCACTGTTGTACTTGGTTTTTACTGTTGTCTTATGCTGCTGGCTGCACTACAAATTGCCCTCCGGGGACAATAAAGATCTCTTGACTTGACTTGACTTGACTACCTCCCCGACCCCATCCCTACGTCCATAACCCCATCCCTACCTCCCCATCCCTACCTACCACTTCCATCACCTCCTTCAGCACCTCCAAGACCACCACTACCACCTCCAAAACTACCACTACCACCCCCACACATGTCAGTACCATCACCTCCAAAATCCTGCCATCCTCACCTCCACCAACCCGGCTCTACCACCACCATCACTATCCATACCACCACCACCACACCATTACCACCGTTTGCTTGCAACCAGCTAAACCAGAGCAGTTGGACCTCATCCTCACCATGTGGTCTTTCATGTTGATGCTGTAATCTCTCCCACATTGGCCATCCTTATTTCAAGGCTTTTCAAGTGTGTGTATTTTATGGAAATTTGTCACAACTAAATATGTGGGCTAATTAGAAGCAGGATAAACAGGGTTGGAGTTGACCTATAACTGTGATTGGATAAAACAATAATTACTCCCCCCCCCCCCCTCCATCTGCATGAGCCAGCAGTTTATTCATGTAGCCCATATAATGACGCTTGTATAAGCTAGGGCTCGAACACAGAGACTAATAAACAGGTTGTTTTCTTAAGCACAAATTGAGCTCTTTGTTTGGCTAAGCCGCTTGTGTAAATGTGTTTTTGACTTTTATTTTTTCGCCCCGATAAAAACCTCCTAAATCTGTCATAAAAAGTATCCTTTATCCAGACCCTGCTGCTTTTAGCGCTAGCATCTCGACGACGTAACACAGACCAGATGGGTCCTGATGCACCTCTTAACCATGTTTTGAATAACTGCATTTAATCTGTTTCATATTTGACCTGACCTCCCTGTTGATGTACAGTCCAGAAAGCACAGAACAAAAAAACTAAAAAAAGAGAAAACACACAACCATCCAAGCTGCGGCGAATTTCTCAACGTTTGTCGTACATTAGGAGTACATGTGTTTAATTCTGCACCGCAGACCACAAGACGATTTAGAAAGTATTTTATTGGATAGGTGAGCGCTTGATGCAAGTGCCGTGAAGTGCGGCGCCAGGGGGCCGGGAGCCGCTGCATGCGAGTTCTCCTTTTCTCTTTCCTTTTTCTTTTTTTTTTTTTTGCGTGTCCTCCCCCCTTGCACACGCACGGAGGAACCCCGAGAGGTAGAAAGCCTTTCGACGGGGACCTCTCTTTTCATTTTTACGATTTTCCTAGAACCCTTTGGAGAGCATGGAAAGACGGACATGTTTATGAAGGTTTCCAGATGGCCTCACTAACACCCACAGCTTTTCTTCTCAGTTCTTGGCCCATGAAGGATTAATCAAAGTCACCGGCAGGGACTGATGGTTAAACACTGCAGCTCTGGCTCTTAGTCTGGGGGTGGGTGGGGGGAGGCGAAGGGCTGGGTGGGGGAAGACTTCAGCCCCAGACTCAATCCCCAGGTTACACCACCCTGGGGAGGTGGAAACCTGGGGTGGTGGCGGCGGCGGCGGCGGCGGCGGAGGGGAGGAGGTGGTTAAAGGCACAGGGAAAAACTCATGCTGACCTTCCTGGAATACATGCAGATTTATTAACATAGAAATATATCGATTCAGATGAATCACCTCGCCGGCCCCGTGTGATCTTGTGTTATCCGAAGAATGTGTCTTTGAAGTTAGATGCTGCAGATAAGGTGGGATGGGGGTATCAGCGATCAGGGCACACCTGACCCCGGCTTGTGTGGGTGTCTGGGGATGGATGGGGCTTCACTATGGACAGACTTACGATACAGTGAAGGAGGAGTGCGGGCCCAGCGCATACCACAACCCGCTCCAAATGGCAGCTCAGACAGCCTGACATATACTTACACAGGAGGGGGGAGGATAGTGCAGCGTGGCGGTGCTTCGACTCCTAGCCGAAAGGGACCGGGTTCGATCCCCTATCCGTGAGCAAGATGCCCTAACCTCCTTAAATTATGACCTGTTTCTAAATACACTGTGTGTTGCTTTGGATATTAGTCTGTCGAATGACTAAATATTAAAGTAGGAATGCACTCTGTGTAGTTCAGTGTTTGACTGCAGCAGGCGGTACACTCTCAGTCACCCCGAGGTTTCTACACAACGTTGGCTTGTCATTTTAACAACACAAAAATGCTCCAGGAGATGAACAAATGGCAGTGTTGTGTTGTTGTCCATTCCTCTGTGATCAGGCCGAGGCATCTCTTTTGTTTTCAGCCATTTTTAGCCTCTCAATGACCGCTCTGCCTCCACCAGATAAAGGCAGATAGAAAGCTGTAAATACAGATAAAAACGTGTAAACATAGGTAGAAACTTCGTGAGCGCCGGGAAAACATTGAGCAAGACAGTCAGACGCACAGATGAAAATATCTCCCGCCCAACTGACTGAAATAATTTCATAACCAAAATGATCAAAGGAAATCAAACATTTTCAACAGCGTCCACAGCTTTCTGTCTTTGTTCCAACCGCTACAAAGGCTCGTACGAAGCCGGGGAAAAATAGATTTAAAGGAGAACTGTCCAATGTTTTTGACCAAATGGTCAGACAGAAAATATGAACATTTTATGTGCGTAGACGTTTCACAAAACATGTAAACTCACAGAAGATTAAAAAAAATAGTATGTACATGCTTTAAGCTATCATACTATATATGCTGTATGCTATTATGTGCTAAAATATGCAATGTGCATGCTATAGTATGCTATCATTTGCCATATGCTACAGTATGCTATGATATATGCTATAGCAGTGGTTCTCAAAGTGGGGTCGAGGGACCCCTGGGGGTCCGTGGTATATGACCAAGGGGTCCGCAAAATAATAAATAAAACTCTTACATAATCTATAAAAAATAAAAAATGTAAAAATAAAACAAGCATTCGTAGATAATTACTCACAATGCATATTTTTGTCATGGGGGCCATAACTTTAAAGTTCGTTGAGTAAAGGAAAATAGATTTTCTGGAAAGTAATACAAGGACAATATATTTGTTCGGGTCCATGTTCATTGGGTTAGATTCAGGTTGCTATAACAACGGTAGGGGGTCCTTGTAAATGTGTCCAATCTAAGGACCCATGACACCCCACCCATATTTTGTTACTTTATTCACCACATTTTAACCCAGATGAATCCTTTTAATACTCAAGTACATTTTATTTAAGCTGCTTCATGACTTTTACTCAAGTTATTTTCTTTCAAACGGATGGCTTTAACTTTCACCAGAGTCACTTTCGACGAAGATACCTGTACATTTACTCAAGTGTGACTTTCCACTACTTCATACACCAGTGTGCCATAATAAGCTGTTACATGCTATAGGATGAGGGTTAGCTCCGGGGCGAGACGCCGGTGTGCGATGGAAGAATATCCAGGAGAAAACGCGTAACCGGCCGTCGTACATCACTCGAACACAAACACCATGGGCAGCGAGAAGGAGACGCGTGAGTTACGGGCGGCTCCTGAGTGGAGCTTAAGTTACGGCCTCCAGGATGACACGGCAGCCCTAAACACGTCCAGAGAAATTAGCAGTGACTTATCTCGGTCGGGGCCGTGTGTGTGTGTGTGTGTGTGTGTGTGTGTGTGTGTGTGTGTGTCGGGGGTACTGACCAAGTTGAACCCGGCGCTCGGCGCTATTAACGCAGCCCCAGGGCACCCGGTGGGCGCGTTAAGGCTGCTTATCGCCGCCGCCGCTACCCGTCTGACACAAAGCCAGTCAAAGCCAGCCTGTCCCGCCGGCGAGATTTATGCCATGCGAGCTGCAACCGACACACGCACACACACATACACATACACACACACACACACACACACACACACACGCCATAATAGATTATTAATAGCCAGGCCAGTAATCACAACAATAATAAAAAGCCTGTTTTAAAGTGGCTTTGCAGTGCGGCTCGGCGGCGAGGTGCGGAGGAAAGCGGAGGGCGCAGGTCTCTCCAGCAAGTAAACACACGTACGCGCGATCGTGCCAGGACGCCTGCTGTCACGACAGGCAGGAATATGTGTGTGCGCGTGTGCGTGCGTGCATGCGCGCGCGCGTGTGTGTGTGTCTAGATCTGCTGGCGATTAAATGGTTGCGTTGTGTTGAGGCTGAGGTATGCTGGGATATGTCTTCTGTCTTCCTTTTTTTTTTCTGCATGCTTTTTTTTTCTTTCTTTTTTTTTTCTCCCCAAAGCTTATCTGCATGTGTCAATCTGCCAAGAGGGCCGCATTCCTGGCAAACTAGAACCCTTCTGAATGAAAAGTGTATATTTATAAGGACAGCTGCATTGTGCAGATTTTGTTTACGCCCAACAACATGCATGGTTGGTGATAATGAAAAAATATTGCAGAAGAAATTAAACATGCGAGTGTTTGTTGTGTTATTTTATAGTTTCAGTTCCAAATGGTACTTACTTGCATCATGTCTAAAATGACTGACCTTATGATTGGTTGAATTACTTTGGTGGATATTGACAATAATAAGCTATGACATTGCAGATAGTGTGAGATAGCGCACCAGTCGTATTTCAGGTTATTTCTGTGCTGTATTAAACCTAAAAAGTATCTCCCAGGAAAACAGGTACGTCAGTTGATCTATCCCGCCTGTTACATAACTAATGTAATCTTCTATGGTTATTATTGCTAAAGCAGATCCCCATAAGGCCTTCTGGTGGAGGCCTATTGTCGGAGAATAAATGAAGCGGGGCGTTCGCTCTTCCAACGTCTCTCCGCTCCGGTGTGCCAGGCCGACGCGTTGACCTTCGCTCAGGCGGTCAAAGGGCCGCTTTCTCCCCATCTGTCTGTTTGTTGTGGAGGAACCTAGAGACAGCCTAGAGACGGCACATCGTGTTTCAACTTGAAATCAATAATAACTGTCTTTAAACTGTTGGGCCGATCCATAGTTGTTTGTAGGACAGAAAATTACAAAAAAATTAATGGGACCTTCTTTTGTCCCTCCGCACCCCCCCCCCCCCCCATCGCCGCCCCCACGCGCTCTTCTAAGCTGGTTTTTATGGCGGTAAAAGTATTATACCAGTCGCCATTTTGCAAAGGAATTTAGAAACTGTGAAATCGTGGATGTTTTGCGAAACGGCTAGATAAGCGTTTTTTCCCCGTTTTATAGATTTGCTTTTTGCATTTTTTGTAGATCTGCTTTTTGCATTTTTTGGAGGGGGGGATTAGAAGGTATTAATGGTGGATGCATTAGGAGTCCTCTTGCCAATCTGAACCTGAAGGGATCTCAACAGGCCACTCATACATGCAATCTGCACAGAGACGCTCGCTCGCTTTTTACTGCTGTGTCGTTTTAACTTTATGTTTCTGTCCTCTGTTCTGTCTGTTTTATCAATTTGTTCATCATTTGTATTAGGTGGAATATGAAAAGGTAAATCTACTATTGACTTAGCAACGTGGGGAGAAAGTTGTTTAATTTTGTGTTCCCAAGTTGAAAGAAAACATGAATGAAAAGTTTTAGGTGGTGCTAACATTATAGGACTACAGGTTCAATTTAGGTTCTGAAATGTTGCATCTTGCACAATGGCACACTGTAGTCTCAATGCTCCCGGGTTCGATTCCTGGCTCGAGTCCAGGTCACGTGAAGTTTGAATGTTCTCAGTTCGACCAATTTCTGAGCCAAAGTTAATGTGCGGTGTGAGTGCATGCTCTGACATTTACATCATACTAAGCATAATTACCACCTTCTGAATGGGAAGGTGCATTCATGTCATTCATGTCAACCTCTGAGAGGGAACTATGGGAACTCACTGACAGCCCTCATAATCTGTCATGGTTTCCCATGACACTGACAAAGAAAAGGACTGAGAACATATTTCAGAATAGGAGAGTGACGTTTCTGTGTTCATTTGTTCTACCTTCCTAATTTTTCCTGTATGGTATGGACGCCACGCAACCCTCTTCTTTGTCAGAGTCAGACGGTTATCAATCTTGGCCATCTAGCCTCTGGAAGCAAGGGGTAGCCAGCGGATAACAACTTCCTTTTCCGTGCATCGGCCATTGTTTACAGTCCGATGAGCAACTTGAGACGCGAGTTGGACTTGGAGTTGAGAAACGACTTTTATGACCAGATTATATCACAAGTAGCCAGTTATATATATATATATATATATATATATATATATATATATATATATATCCTGCAGAGACAATGAAATGGGTCTTTCCAAGCAATTACAACAGAAAACAAAATTTATTTGTAACAGAAATGTGTTGTGTCACAGTACTTTCCTGTCGTTTGCGGTCTTGCAAAGGCGTTGACGGTGCACAGCGTTTTTGACTGCTATTTTTATTGTAGGGCCGTTTCTCCACACAATACACAAACATCAATCATTTTTGTAGGTGTTTTAGGTCCAGACGACATTTCGGCAGATAAATAACAAAAAAAAGCTAATAGAAAGCATTTCGGCCGATGCGTTCCGCCTCTTTTGCTCTCCACATGGACTGTTTACCTGCACGCAACCAAAGCACACTCAAACGTGATTGGTCAATACTGCTTAACGCTACGCTAACCTAAGCGTGAACTGATTTGACTATTGTGGCGGCGGTACTTTAAATCTTCTCCAATAACGCCGGCATCGCGTGGAAGAGGTTCTTCGGTGTCGTGTTGTTGACGTCTCTTGCAACACGGCCCTTGCAAGAGACAGATGTCTAAACCACATCAGTAAACACACCAAACAAACCACAATGCGAGCCCGCCGCTCCGTACGAAGTCGCACTTCAAGCTGGACGACAATCCCCTCCCCCGCCGCCCCACACCTCTCTTGGACGTGACGCTCCCCTGATGTCATTTCCGGTAGGTTTGCCCTGATGTGACCCCTTATATTTGAAGGCCCTGTCATTATTTGAAGTTTTCCGTAAACACGTAGCTGAGCCGTTTCGTAAACACCGCGGATGGCCGAAGCGGAGGCCCTTGAAGAGGCTGCATGTCTCCAGTGCTGCGGAGCAACATCTGACACGAAAGGGGCCCCAAACTCCTATTAACTGTGCGCTGGAAAGAGCCTGAGAGCCGTTAACGGTTAAAGACTGTCATCGCCTTTGTTTGTGGGGAAAACACCTTTTTCGATTCGGTCGACATCATCAAAGCGGTTTTGTTTCCCGGGGACATGTGTGCTTCAAAAATAGTAAATAAGACAGTTAGAATTGAACGAGCGTAGACTTGTACAAAGACGAGCGCTTAAACAATGAAGTGAAAGTTGCGTGTGTTGTTGCGTGTGTAGCATGCTAGCTGAGTGCCTAGCACGTGGCGCTCGCGGGCGTCGCGGCTCGGGTTGCGCTCCCAGGAGAGATTCCTCTTGGCCGCGGGCTATTAGGGACAACGGGTAAAACTACACTACGCCCTGCCGTTTTCCATCGCTGTACCTGGAAAAAAAAAAAAAAAGGAGATCTTGTGATAACACTGCAAAGGTCACCCGTGTGACGGCTTGTCATGCGAGACATTAACACCGCCCGCCTGGCTGGTGGGCTACACAGCCGCCCAGATCGCTCAGACCTTCCTGTTCCCTGTTTGAATGCGGTGCTGCTGAGTCTGAGGTCAGAGGTGTAAAAGAGGGTGAAGTAGCTCGGGATTCTCTTTTGTGATGTTTTAGTGAACCGATTGTGAGTGACTTTGTCATCTATAGTCATTGTCTCATGAACGGTACAGTGTGTCGGTCCTCAAAAGGAGAACCGCAGAAGCCTGATGCTGGAAAGCGTCCTTCGGTGAACACACAACGGTTAGAGCAATGTTTTATTGCACTTTATTGACATGATTTATATTCTGTTTTTGAACATGCTCTCGGACTCGTGAATCATGGGTTTGACGTGTGCAACGGTCAGGTCATACAGCCAAATAGTTACATGATGTACAGCTTCCTGGGCTTATGTGAATGGTTCCACACATCAGTACAATTATCAGTGTGCTGCTCAATAGCGGCTCCTAGTGGCCAACTGTGAACTGCAGGGCCTCTGCAACCCGGTTGGCTCATCCTCCTCAGCTCGTATTAAACGTGAGGCCCAGCTTACTAGATCACTCATGGCTTCCTCAACACAGAGACGCCGCTAAAACGTGGCTTGACGTGACCTAAACACAGGTTGCATGTTCCGTGACAAACGAGAGCATGACAATATGTATGTGTGTGTGTGTGGGCGTGTTTAGATATGTGCGTGCATGTGTTTACACGTGTGCGTGGGTGTGTTTAGGTATGTGTGCTTTTACAAGGATCAATACATGCTTTTTTTCTTTTTTTTAAATTTCACCCACACGTCAAAGAGGAAGGATTAGGCAAGACTGAGCCAAGAACAACGGCCCGCTAAAAACTATTTTAGGCAGCAAGAAGTACTTGACACGCTGCCGTCGGTTAATTCACCTTTATATGTCTTGTCTCCTGTGAGGTTTTTACGAAGGCGCAAGGTCAGAACTACAAATGTAAGCATTCCACACTTAAAACAAACAGCAGAAAATACACCGCGTTATATACACCCGCGCTTCACGGTGCGACCGGGTGATCAGCGGAAAGAAAGGCCCTTCAAAGGTCTTTTACAGCCTTTTAATGCCTATATCTCCATCTACACTTGACTCTTTCCAGATGCTCCCACGCCCAACGCACTTCCACCTCTGCTACCGGCATCATGGCCGCCGCCGCTTCTTCTGATGAACCCAACACATGTACTATGCTAGCTAGCTTGACTATGCTAGCTAACCGTTAAATTCAAATTACTTCAACGAATCAACTTTAGTGTCAGCGCGTTTGGCGCGCTTAACAGAACAGCACAATGAAGAGGCGAGATACTTTATTTAGTACTTCCAAAGTTTAGTGGAGACCTTTTTATTTTATTTTATTGTGTATCTAATTTGAAGCATCTGGTGATTTCAAGATGGTAGGTCAGATATGGGTCAGGATCGGGAGAATTGATCTTGAATTGAGTTGATTGAAAGTATTGTCAGAGTGAGTCCTAGTAGTCTTGTTGTTGTTGTTGTTGTTTTGAACAACACAAAAAGTAAAGTCAGAGCTCGTTTGTTGTTCACATAATTATTCGTACGCTTTGGCAGTTGGTTTCACAGTTATAGGCCTTCAGATTGACATGTTATTGAAGGTTATAATTTCATATCAAATAAGTCAAATCTTGACTTGTTGATCTCCGTCGAAGTCATTCAAGCTGGATACAGTTACAAAAAAAAAAAAAACGTAGTAAATTTAAAATCAATGGCAGTTGTTAGTTTTCCACGTCAGCCGCCTGTGTTTGCGAGGCGCGCTTGCAGAATCCATCCGACTGTGGCACAAAGTTTGATTTGTGAAAAGCTGTCCTCGCCGCAGCGTTCAGCCAACTAAATGTCAGCGCTGCGATCCCTGTTGAATACGATATTGGCACGCTGTCTTGTCTCAACATTTTACACGGCCGCATGAACGCTCATCTTGATGTCTTTTTCTGTAAACCATCTTTTTTTTACCGCCGGCGGCAGGCTAGCATTATCATGCTAATGTAAACGGTGCATTTGTATGTACATGGGTTGCATTGCATGCAGGCTAATACAGATGCACAGGTAACACACACACACACACTCTGTGTCACATCCTGTTGTGCATGCATGCGCGCGCGTGTGTGTGTGTGTGTGTGTGTGTCTTCCATCCCTCTTCCTCAAGCCCGATCCTGTCAGCGTATAACTCTCTCAACACTCCCTGTTATCCGTCTTGCTCCCGATCTCGGAAGGGGAAGACCAGACTTCATCCCCGACACGTTATTTCTATTCAGTCCCGGGGATTAACGGCAGAAACATGACATTTCGGCTCGTTCCAAGCACCTGACTCATTCCATAAACAACACCTACGCGATCTGGGGGGGGAGAAATTTATGTTTGCTCACAGGACTTCTCCAGATCTTGTCAACACCGTCGGGAGACACAATGAGTGCGTTTCAGGCGACAAAGTGGGCAACGCCGGGGAGATAATTGAGAAACGAGGAGCGAGACGCGAGTGCGTGGATCCTGCTCGCCGTGATATCATTGTAGGAAGTGGAGCGGCGGCGGTGGCGGCGGCGGGGGATGAGTGCGCTGCGGCGGCGGCGGCGTGTTAAGTGTGTGTTAGACGGGGGTGCCCATGTGTCAAGTGTGTGTGCTTGAAATCACGATGCTCTCCTCCTCCTTTATTCCCTTATCCAAACACAATGTTCTCGCTCTGTTTTGGTGTGTGAATATATCGGACCGAACATGTGCGATTTGCTCCTCTCTCTCTCTCTCTGCTCCTCCTTTCCTTTTCCTCTCCTCTTATTTGTCCCCCCTCTCTCTCTCCTCCTTTTCCTCTTCCCCTATCCTTCTCTCCTGTCCCTCTCCACACCCACTTCCTCGCCCCCACCCCAAGTTTCTCCACTGCCGCGACAGCACCTCATCCACCCCCCCGCCCGTCCATGTACGCGACT
>JAOPJH010000124.1:3306025-3327509 GCA_027122575.1 Merluccius polylepis | reverse complement strand
AGATAGAGCCCTAGTCCGAGCCACTGAGCCAGAGAGCGAGAGCGAGAGAGAGAGAGAGAGAGAGAGAGAGAGAGAGAGAGAGAGAGAGAGAGAGAGAGTGTGTGTGTGCGTGTGCGTGCGCACAGTTGCATATGCACTCTCAGGTCTCACAGGGCATGCATGTTGTGTGTGTATGTGTGTGTCTGAAGTATGTGTATGTGTGAGTCTGTAATGTGTGTGTGTGTGTGTGTGAGGGGGTCTCGCATGGCATTGTGAATGGCTCGCATGTAACCGCTGGAACGGAGACTTCCCTTCGGTGAATGGGAGAGAGAGACAAGTACACGTGTGATATAAATATACAGTGTGTGCACTCATGCACTCAGGGCAGCTTAAGGAACTGCTGCTCATTCAGATGTACAGTATGCAGCCAAGGGGCACACACACACACACATTCATATACGCTTACGAATACCAATTGACTGCCAATTGAACGACCAAGCACGCACACATACACACTCTGTGCACACACACATGCAAGTCTATAAAACACCAATTGACCATCCAAATGACACACACACACACACACACGCACGCACATGGCGAGGGTTACAGAGTTAGCGCCTATGCAAAGTCCACAGCAGGAAAACACAGATTCATAACAGATGATGACACACGCGCGCGGTCAAGGACGCCGGGGCGGTGGGACTCACTGTCTACATCCAGACCCATTACAATGCTACTGTGTCCATGGAAATAAGGACATTACGGACATTAACGGGAATTTTTTTTGTTTTTTTTAAGCTATGACATGACACACAGCGACACACTTTGGTTTTGACATTGAAACAAAAATCCACCCACACACACTCCACTCCGCATGGGAGACATTTTTATCTGATTCGGTGGTACAGTGACGTGGCGAGAAGGTCGTGGCGGCAGGTAAAACGCCAGGCACGGCGTGCGTCGTGGCGGCGGGCAGCCATGTCCGAGTCCCTCTCTCTCTCTCCGCTCGGCCAGATGTTGGGCAGACAGTCTGGCCTGGAACAGTCCCTCCTCAATACAGCATAATGGGGCTTTTCTACTGGCTCGTTGGGTTATTGTCTGGTCAGCGTTCCCCCATGTGAACGAAAACACACACAGGCTGTGTGTGTGTGCGTGTGCGTGTGTGTGTGTGTCACTGGAAGGCCTGTAGATGTCCAAATCCCTCACTTTTCAACAGCACAACTATAAATTCTGCTATAACAGTAGCCTTCGATTTTCAAATTCGAATTGAAATTCGAGGTTGTTAATCCAATATTTCCGACTTAAATAACAACTCGGCTTCGGTTCGACCAAAAGTCGCCATTGTTGACCCCAAACATCGATCAGCATACCTCATTTTCTACGCCGTTCTCCGGGGGGTCATAGCGGCCTACGACCTCACACAAGGCCGCTCTTTGTTCCCGCTCCCCGCCCTCCACCGTCTCTATCTAGCGGAGGTCGGAGGCGTGCGAAACGCCGCCTGCTTCCCACCTGCTAAGGATCATCGAGTGTCTGCGCCTGCCAAGGGGGGGGAGGGGGGGCGGGGGGGGAGGGGGGTCTGTTTCAGCTTACGCTCTTGTCAGCCCCTTCGGAGGAAACTCAATCAAACGCACGCCTCCCCGCCGCCATCGCCTCCCTCGGCCGTCATCGCCTCCCTCAACCGTCGACGGCCTCACAGCGCGTCCGGCGAGACGCTTTGGTCGAGGGTGAGTGGGAGCGAAGCATTTGATTGCTGATGAATAAAAAATGGCGGTGTCTGTTGTCTAACAGTAAAGCCGCAGACTCGGCGCTTTAATGCACCGCGCAAACAGCTGCGGTGTAATTACACCGAATGACACCCGTGGCCGCTGAGCCCCGCCGATGTCATAATTGCGGTACGACGGCGACTGTCGACGGAGACGGCGTTGCTGTTCATGTGTGTATCACGCATGAACTTTCTGGAGAACCGCTCCCTCCTCAGCGATACACAGACGTACATACAGGACAGACAGGACAGACAGACAGACAGACAGATAGACATACGATACTGTGGAGTGTGTGGGGTTGATAGCTGGTCTACAGCCTCCCCTGGCCTGAGTCTGACTGATTGGACTCTGGGGCCGGACACCTGTGGTGCATGAGCCATCATGGCACCCAGGATAAACCAGCTATCACCACACACACACACACACACACACACAGCGAGAGCGAGAGCGAGAGAGACTGTCATGGCAGCATGTACCGTCTGCTCGGCAAATACCATCTCGCCATCTCCAATAAACGCCTTCTTCAAACACAACCTGAACCTGTGTAGGAGGGCCCCAGCAAAAGTCAACAAGGTGGCGTGTGACAGGAGCTCATACGTATGTCTGTATGCAACATACATGCATACATACATACAGGACAGACAGACAGACAGACATACAGAGCATCCCTCCATTTTAGTTAGATTTCGACGGTCTATTGCCGCTGGTGTGTTTCATTTATTTTGTATTGACGTATAAAAGTATAAAAGTCGACATGAACTTTGTCTCAAGACTGTCTCCTGATTGGCCAGGAGGCCTCGGTGTAACACTTGAGCACATCGGGTGAACAGAAGACTTTGATTAGAGCTGTGTTTTGTAAGTCAGTGAGATCACCATGTCATCAAAACAGGAGAGGTTTATGGAAGATGGGTTTACTGGGTGCAACAGGGGTGGTGCACTCGTCATCACAGAAACAATAGAGTGTGTCTGTTCGTGTGTGTGTGTGTGTGTGTGTGTGGGGGGGGGGGGTCACCGTGGCAACAGGGGACCCGCCCTGTTCTAAAGGATGATGTCGTTCCCGCCAGCTGCAACAACTGCTGTCCCGGGGGTCGACCCTCGAATCGCAGCTTCCTCGGGCTTAGCGCTCTTTAAATATTGGTTTATTCACATAGTCGTTGCCTTGAAGGCTTTATAAATACTCAAATATTCATATATTCATTGCCTCTATGGGCCCCCGACCCGCTTCCTACGTCTTTAAGTTGCACTGCAGTGACAATGCGAAAACTACGGTCAGTTTGGAAAAAAAAATATTTCAAATTGGAAGATGTAGTACTATGCAAGTGCTGTAACTGAAATAGGAAATATAGGCTATAGTTTATAATAATACTAATTAAAACATCTTGCAAGTTAAAAATGAATGGTGCCCACAAAGTCCCAGAGAGTGGATCATCTCTGATTATCTTCACTAGGGGCTTCCCTGGTGATGAGTCAACTAATGGAAATCAAGAATGATTAGAACGGGTTGGTTCTGGTTTGACTGGTTGTCTGGTTTCTTTGACAGCCCTTACAGTGGGTGGTGACAAGGGAACATCAGAGGCCATCTTTAAGAGAAGGACACTAGGATGCAGAAGGTTAGTGAGGTCAGAGCGAAGGCAAACAACCAGGGATGCATTATAAGAACCACCACAAGGCAACAACGACACGCACCACAGGTACCATCCGGCCATTTCAAAATGGTCATGTGATGTCACTACCCTCTAGTGACATCACAAGTGGGAGTATCCATCCAGATCTTTGATGGAGAGATCAGTCTACCGGCCCACCCAGTGGACTGTACCAACTGGTAGGCTGATCTCTCACCGGTGGTCGAAATAGGGGCCCTTAGCAACCGAGTCCAATGCACGAACCTTCACTTGTATATATGGAGATGGTACACACAGATAACGCTATTTTGACATTGGTATGTTGTTGGAAAGCAATCCCACATTCTCCCTCTCCCTCCCTCTCACGGATGATGCATGCGACGCATCGTAGGCCTCAGCTTGCTGGTGGGCAGCGACCTCATGCCAACGACGAGTGGGTTTTTATTGGATGAGACGGCAGCAGAAGGGCAAAGCGAGCCACGCAAAGAAGACATGAGAGATCAGAACCAAACGTTCCTTCGTTATTTCTATGTAGAGGCCATCTGGCAGTTTGAAGTGCTTGTGGGCTGATATACAAGAACATGGAGAAGGTTGAGAGGCGTTGGTCATTCCTACAAAAGGAGTTCAAAATAGAGGGAAGGAGAGGACTTTAAGGTTTCGACACGCCACAGAAGACCTTGACATTCAAGTCATTTATAAACGATGATATTTTCAGATATTGCTTTTTGTTGAATCTATTTTCAAACAAAACTGTGGAGGAGTTCGCACATCTGAACGGCACTCCTACCACTTGGTGAGGCAACTGGTATTGTACACTTTTCAGTGAAAGGCATAAGTGCTCAAATGAGCAACGTAATAGTAGAATATGTTGGAGCTCCATCTAGTGGTAGAAATACAAATGTCCTTTATCAGAGGAGAACCGAGACACTGCAATGCTTTTCGCAGCAAAATTGCTGAAAGCATTGCCTTGCAATTAATTTACTGCTGCATGCATAATTAATATGAAATCATAACGTATAAATCTTCCATGCCGTGTCTAGCTACGGTTTCCGACTTCCTTTTGAGAGTCAGGCACACAGACACACACAGAGAGCATACGCAACACAAAACGGACCAATCGTACTTCAGAAAAAGATCGGTTTTAATAAACTCCATACAAAATAAACTACATGTAAAAGGCAAACGGGAGACACAAGGAATGGATATTTCTGCCACAAGGCCTCGGTGAACAACACATGCGACGGACAGAGAACGTGGGTAATGAACTTCAATTAAGTGTGACGAACGCAGAGACGAAGCGCCAGGCCGATGGAGGAGCTCCGATGAAGTGCAGGGATGTGTTTTATGAGTTGCAACGCACACTCGGCCTCTTGTCCCGCCGTAACAAGTTCATCGTCTGCAGTCTTGGAAGAATGGCCAAAAACGAAAAGTGATCCTAAGCGATACAAAAGGCTGTTCTCATTATGAGGTGTCCATTTGAGGTGCTTCTGAAATATAAAAAAAAGGGAGATAGAAATGTTTTATTGCACAGTGGTCATAAATTATTTCATGAAATTAACTGTAGGAGCCCCGGCTACATTGTCGTTAAAAAGGTCGGTGATGACACCATCGTCACCGTCTCTCCTGTCTTCACTAAAACATCCGTTACCAAGACGACGAGAGAGACGGTTACGATGGTTTGATCAAGAGGCCGGTGTTGACCTTCAAAAGGGAACCTAGCTGTCCAAAACAATGTGGTGCTCAATAAAGACACAGGGCTCTGCTAAGCGTTCAGGACCAAGATGGCCGCTAGGTGAAGAAGGCCCATGGAAGACAGTGTTCCCATAAAGGATGACTGATCGATGAATCGTCGACAGCAGACTCACGCGTTTCATTGAAGAGGAAGGAGTCCTGGTACTCCTTCATGTACTGGGAGGACCGGGCCTCGTCCAGGAACAGAGAGTACACCCTCTTGATGTCCTCCACCTGCACCTCCGTCCCCTGGGCGACACAACGCAAACCGCACACGCATTAGTATGTTAGGGTCGAGCGCCACCTTGTGGTCAAGCGCTACCAACGTTCACTTGTGAGGTGTACTGTAGTGAAGAGCATCTTTCATGTGTCCATGGGTCCCTATTTTACCATCGGGTGTGATGTTGACGCCATTACAAGCCATTCAAAGATACACCCTACAGTACGTCGCAACGTCACATCGCAATGACCGCCTCCATTTTGGAAGCACAGGAGCTTAGGAATGTTAACTATTTGTCTTTATGGGACGACGTTGTTGTGTTTGAAACCGCCACTGTGTTTTTCATGTGGAAGCGGCGTGCAGACAGATAGAGAGAGAGACAGAGAGAGAGAGACTCACCCTGCGCTTGCGACACACCAGGCCAGCGGTGCTGATCAGCTGGATGGCGTAGCGCAAAGACGTCTCCATGCCGATACGGGTCAGCACCGTGTGGGCCTCCTCGCTCATCTCCACGTCCTCCTCCTCACACCTGAACGCACACGGTTAATTAGTATGGTTTATTGGTATAGGGATAAATACCGACACATTATAAAATTTGACTGATGCATTGTATTGTAGTGCTTGTAACTTTCCCCAGATGGGTTTTTATAACCACAATCCTTACATAAAAATAGTTGAATACGTGAAAATAAAAGATCAACAGACATGAATGAGGAGAGGAGACTCCATGACGTTACAATATTAAGTAGGGACATCATGAGAGGGACATCTGCTGGACACTAGTCGCATGACATGACGCTCTGCAGCCGCACAACGTTTTCCAGAGTGCTGTGGACTAGGGCTGTCAAAATTGCTCAAAAATGACATTCGAATATTCCCTCTAAAAAAAACACATATTCGAATATATTCAAATATCTATATTTGCGAATTATGTCAATGACGCGCATTACATCAATAACAGGACAAACTTATACAACGAGACATAACTACTTGTATAGGTCGTTTAAGTTTAAACATATTTGGCAACATATTACCTGCACAAAAATAAGTAAATTAACTAATGGCCAAGACCGCAGACCTCGCTCTCTTTTTCTCTCTCTCGCTCCCCCTCACTCTCTCTGCGCATACTGGTTTAAATAAACAGCAATAAACAAATGCCGAGTGCTGATCAAGAGTTTTGTGCAAGCAATCCCGACTCTTGTCCCAAATATGGCCGGCTTCATTCAGTGATTGAAACAAATACAACATTAATTGAAGTTTACGCCCACAATTTTCACCTTCGAATGTCTGTTTCTAAAAACTATTTGAATATTTATTCGAATTTGGAATATTCGTTGACAGCCCTACTGTGGACCTCCTCACCTGATCTTGAGGATCTGCCGTGTCTCCTTCTCGCTGTAGGGGGAGGTGGCGATGATGAGCAGGCGGTCCAGCAGGTCGATGGGGATCCCGTGGGGGCTCTGGTAGTTGGTGCCGCGGATACTGACGGGAGAAACCACGACGACGTGTGAGCGTTTCAGTCGAAGACCCAACAACACGCCGCCGCTGGACTGTTCTCGCTGTATATCATGTTTCAGGCGTCTATTTTCTTTCATTCTACTGTCACTTTATATAATGCTTCAGCTTCAATTATTTTCATTGGTTCTATGGTCACTTTATTTTGTTGCTGTTTTAAAAATGTTTTATATGTGAGCTTCTGTAATGCCATCATGTCCCCTTGGGGATTAATAAAGTATCTGTCTATCAATCCATCCATCCATTCATCCATCCATCCATTCATCCATCCAAATAAAAGGAGAGAGACTGTACCGAGTGATTCCTCTGTTGGTGGCCATGATGAGAACGGGGGACAGGTCGCTTTCTAGCGCGCGGTTCAGGAAGGAGAAGCACTCCATGTCCAGCATATGAACCTCGTCGATGAACAACACCTGCCAACCGACGGTAAAGTCACTCATCACGAAACCTCGACCTCGCTCATCATGGAGTTGAGGTGGATGCAGGTGCCGGTATATGGTGAGATTGGCGCACGGTGCAGAATTTTATCGTGCCCAAAATCCTGCAATTTCATACTGTTTGAAACATATGGCGCAGGCACAATATATCAGTAAAAGGCACGATGAGTAGGATTTTCCTAAAAAACAATGTGTAGACCCGTACAAAAATAATCCCTCTCAATCATCCCCCCGTATCTTGACAGACCCTGAACTCTGCCTGTATTTTCTTTATTTTCTTTGTTCGGGACGTTTCTGGGCGTCAACCTTTGGGCAGTCGGTAACCCGCAGCCGATAGCCCGCAGGGTGTGATGGGGTCCCAGATCGTAAGCACGCATCGGAGAGGAAGCTGCGACAATGGAGGACGCAGCGCCAAAATAACCTCAGATATAGCGAGGCCAGAAACGGACAAAGCTCGTTCCGATACGAGAGTCGATCTGGGGTCGGCGTTTACAAACCGACAAATCCTACTCATTGTGCTTTTAACATCACCGCAAATACATATATATGTATGTACGTATGTATGTATACAAATACACACACACAGACAGACAGACAAGCAGACGGAAAGTCCCGTACCCCAGGGATGATCTCGGCTTTGCCCTCTTCCCTCCACTCGGACACCTTGGCGTTGATCTGCTCGCGGACCTCCGACTTGATCTCCCCCGTGTCGCCGGAGAAGAGCGCCAGGAAGCCCTGCGTTCGGCTGTTGATGACGTCGATCTCGTGCAGGGACACCGTGTGCACCACCTCCTTCCTCTTCTGCAGCTCTCCCTCTGGACACTGGACGAACTGCGTCTGGAAAAAGGGACCGGAATGTTTCCAATAGGGGCGCGAGGGATCACAAAACTCACGGCTCGGATCGGATCGCGGTTTTGGGTCACGGATCGGACCATTTTTCGGATCAGCAAAAAAAAACTAAAAACTTGGCTTTCTATTCATTACTTAAAGAACACTTAGAACAAGGAACGTTTGCCCATGGGCTTAAATGAAAACAACATTCAAGATGTCCAATGTTTAAATCAAATCTTAGCTTAAATAAAAGCTTAAATGCCGCGGGGAGATGTTGTTGTTGTGTCTTGGCTCCCGTCACGGACACACCAGCGTGACATCGCTTCAAATGTGCGGCCATGCTTGATGCGCTGCCACTCTCATATGGCTTTCTGATGGCCCAGTGCCTACATACCGTCACGGTTTTGTCCGCCATCCTTCTTCCATGATTATATTTCACAGGGAAGCCAGAATCCTCCCACACATGCGACTTAAATGATGCGAGAGGCTTTTCAAGTTCTTCTACTGTCAACTGCTTTTAACACGCCCCATTCGCATCTGTATATTTTCACTGCAAGGCTGCATTGAGATTTAGGGAATTACTACTTTAAGAAGTAACAGCGGCAGTAAAACTGTATTTCACTCTATGCTGGTTAGACTTGGCAATTAATCTGCGGTTCACATGCGTGGCCGAACCTTGGGTGGCGGTCTGTACGGATCACAGATCAACAACGTTCTGTTACCCCACTAGTTTCCAATTATAGTAATTATAATAACAAATGAATACAGAGAGATGATAAATTATAACCCGTAATTATATGTAAGGAATGAACCACGACAGTGGTAAACAACATCGGCGCTCACCACCCACCATACATTATTTCTAATAACGGGCCACACCAGAGTGGTTTATTCCGCTTATATCTCAGTCACCAACAATGATTAGATACTAGTTACTTTCATCTATAATGGTAGTTTTTTTTAATCGACTTTGAAATGGTCTAAAAGTAAAATATTCTTTCACGGCGCTTTGGATTTTACGTTGTCAAGGAAACATCTGGTGGATTGTTCTGTTGTATTGACCGTTGCCCTTATGTTGGATTCATAGTGAATTGATCCGGACCCGTTACAAGGCTGAGGTGTTCCGCTACTGAAAAATAATGCACAGCCTTGGAAGGTTATTGACCAATCAGGATGAAGGATTTAACAAGACTGTGACTATAAACACTAACAAATACAGAGAGATCGCACTTTGCTGGCATCCTACCTCTTGCGAGGCAAAAAGATTTCACTGCAGCAACTCAAAAAGTGAAACAAGTACCTGCGCTCCCATAGCGTCGTAGTCCCTGGCTCTTGTGAAGGAGCGGCCGAGCTTGCTGATCTTGCCAGTGGCCTTGTCGATGGTGATGACATCACTGGGAGACAAAGAAAAAAGGTATATAATGAAACAAAGTAGACGTTGAGAACAGCATTGAACACTTGGGACGATGCTTGCTAGTAGCAAGCTCCCGATTCGATACCATCATGATACTTTTGTGCCGATTTTTAAGTATTGCGATTCTACAAGTATTTGTGAATTATTGCGATCTTTTGTTTACTTTTTTTTAACACTAGACCATGGGAAAATGTTGAATCATACACTTCTAGAGGCTGTATATCATGAGGCATATTTCCAAAAACAATGCACATCACATGTCAGTCTTTCCTACTCTTATTTCAGCAGCATGCTATATTAGGAGGAAGGGAAGTTTACATGCTACAGCTGATGTAGTGTACTTCTTATATGCATTTCATGTGAAAACAAAAAAAATGGATTCACACATTCAAAAAAAATGTATTGCGATATTTAAGTGAACAGTTTTTTTCCCCCCACCCCTACTTCCTAGCAACAGAGGATGAACGCCCCGGCAACCAGTGAAACTCACCCAGCCTGAACCTTTTCTTTGCTGAGGCTCTCGATCATCTTGTTGCCCAGGTCGTAGATGGTCTCCATCTCGGTGGTCTTCAGCGTCAGCTTGCCCACTTTGGCCCCCTGGCATCAGACCGTTACATGTTATTGTTCACTGATCTCGGCGTGTCTACAAGTGTGTGTATAGTGTGTGTGTTAACGCATTTTGTGTTAATTTCCCCTCAGGATTAATAAAGTACTGATGAAGCAGTGAGAAGAAGATAAGGTAACTCAGAGTAGAATCTGAATCCCAATTAACATTCCTCTCTTTTCACACCGTCACATGGAGCAGTGGACACGCCTGGGTCAAGATCACCGGCAGAGGAAGTGTAGAACCTACCGTTCCTGTGGCGGGCCGATCAATCTGGATCTCCACCACCTCCCCCTCGATGATCTCAGTCTCTTCTCTGAAAGATAAAATACAAATAACTACATTAATATCCCTGTTCATCCTGTACACCAGATGCTATCCCTGTTCATCCTGTACACCAGATCCTATCCCTGTTCATCCTGTACACCAGATGCTATCCCTGTTCATCCTGTACAACAGTCAAACAACAAAGTTAATTTTCTGGGGTATTTAAGCCCCCCGGCGTGGAGGGCCATTCAGACGCCCCGAGTCCACACTAATTTTGGACCCTGCTGTACACTGATAAAAACAGTGTACAGCAGAGTGGTTGTGAGTTATTGTGGTGTTACGTACTTGATTCTCACGCCCATGGCCTTTCTAAAAGCCTGGCTGAGTGCTTCCGTCTTGCTCATCTCCAGGGAGAAGATCTCGCTGCCCGCCAGGGCAGTGAAGGGCGTGTCCGTGCCCAGAGCCTGGGCCATACCTGAACACAAAACAACACATTGTCATTTAGAGAGGATTATATCTCCACCCACCTTGATAGTGTAATGTGGTGCGGGTTAGGGCGGCTGAGCCATCATCCTTTAGCAAGAAGCCCAACCACTACCTCCATAAAGACATATATCCGAGTTCAAGTTGCTAAATGACTTAATAGTAAAATATAAATAAAATACTGTATAATTATATAACATCATAACCAATTCCAGGTAATATTTCCTGAGGAGTTACAATAAGATAACGGTACTCTATAGAAATAGGGCTATATAGGGGTGCAAGTAATGATTATTGTCATAGTCACCAAATCTAATAATATTTTTTTCAATTAATCATAAAATGTCATACATAATAGCAAATGCATCACAAGTAGCAGTCAAGAGAAAACTAAACTATTCCTTTTACAATGTCCAGCAAACCAAATATCTGAATTGAACTGCAACATTAAGCAGCAAATGCTATTTGTACTTAATAAATGACTTACACCGACTGATCGATTATCAAAATTAGATTCCATTCATTTTCTGTACATCGATTTATCGTTACAGCCCTAATAGAAAGTGATCTGCATCGCGGCCTTACCCATGGCGATAGCGGTCTTTCCTGTGCCGGGTTGACCTGCTATGAGGACAGCTCTGCCGGCGATGTGTCCGTCTCTGATCATCTCCAGGATGACTCCCGCAGCCCGACGAGAGGCCAGCTGGCCCACCATCCCCTGGGACACCTGGCAAAAACAACATGGACGCTTTAGGTATTCTGTGCTCAATAACGCTGACTAGGGCTGCAACTAACGATCATTTTTTATAGTCGATTCATCTAACATTCATTTTTTCGATTAATCAATTAATCATTTAGTTTATAAATTGTTATAAATAGCAAATGCCATTGAACGGTACCAGAGTCCAAAGTCATGTCTTAATTTAGCTTGCTTCATCTGACAAGCAGCCAAGAAAAGCTTAGTATTAGTATAAGTATTCATTTTATAATGATCCATGGTATTTGTACTTGATAAATGACCTAAACGATAAATCAATTATACAATACCATTCATTTTCTGTCGATGGACTTATCGATTAATCGACTAGTCATTCCTGTCTTAACGCTGACTAAACACCCGGCATGCTTTTCAATTGAGCAAATCATGACATGAATGTAGCTGTCGGTATACAATGTCCTTAACCCCACAGCGATGCCCTAGTCAGGTTTGGCATGTTAACATATCGCTGCTCATGAGACAAAACCTAAGGCAAACTATGATGGCTGGGTATTAAAAAAAACAAAAACATGTTACCAATGTTTCAATGCATGTGGGTCATAGAAGAGCAATTAGCTTTCTGACCAAATCCTGGATTCCTTTTCTGATCATCTTAGCAGAAACACAGTACCGGTAGTTATATAGTTGTATTGTACCGGTATGTCGGTGGCTACTTGGCTAAATCTTACGACAGGGACTAGATATGACCAGCAGCAGGTGAGTCACCCTACTAACACCCGGACTCCTAAGACCAATGGACGGGAGAAGGGACCCACCTGTCTCGGCTCCAAGGCGTCATCCAGACCAAGGCCACGGATGTGGGAATGTGCACCTACACAAAATCAATTCACAATCAAAATCAGTGTCTTAAGTGTCTTAGGTTTGATCAGCTTCACAGGAATACACATATATAAATATTCACTTGGACATGTTTTTGAACACAGTGTTCATAAAGTTATTTGAAGTTGAATTGATGTAATTAAAGCCAGATGTGAGTGGTCTTCTTACCAATTCTCTCGATCCGTGTGATGTCCCGGACCTCGGGGACCTTAGTAGTGGACATCTGTGATAGCAGACAGACAGGTGGGACAGACAGGCAGACAGACAGGTGAGGTAATGAGGCACATGGGCGTATTGATCACATGCAAACACAACCAGTGTTTCGGGTCAGTTGGTTGTCATAGTGACCGTTAAACATGCAAACCGAGCAGCGGGTGAAGGGAGACACAAAGTTATCTTTGTAGTTATTTGTTTTTGCATTGTAGAGTATAAAACCCAAACGTCACATCGGTGACCATTTTGATTTGGATATTTTTGGAAACTCTTGCTGCAACGGCGAAATAAACACGTCACGTTAGCGCTAGCTAACGGGACAACCGCTAGCTAAGCTAGCTCCAGACCTGGCTTTCTTGTTGTTTAACTGTACTGTAAGTCAGTCCCCGCCAATAAGACGTATAGAAAAACTAACCGATCATCTCCATCTAACCACAACTAGCGCCCCGATCAAATGAAGTCCATATTTGTGTTATATCGTATATTGGTTTATGAATGAACTCACCTGTGCTGCCATTCTGCTAAGCACGCGAATACAGCGCCGCGTATTTGGGTGCGCAGAAGAAAAGCGTCCGGGTTGCAACAACGACTACAGCGCCACCAGACCCACCTGACTAACAGATAACTCACCAATAAACCCATTCATTATTCTATTCACTGTGTTTGATATAATAGATACAGAATAGTTAGATAATAATAACAATGTCATGCATACAATCGACAATTAAATTGTCGATTGTATGCATGACATTGTTATACATGAACGGCTTTTCATACAAATAAAAAAATCCTTCCTTTGTTAAAGGTTTGTCCAGCAGGGGGAGCTGTTTACTTAGTGTGGGTAGATCAGCCAGCCAAGCACTTCCAATTGTTGTGTGCATTATTAGGATATATATAAAATAGGGTTATGATAACCGTGTGTATCTTTTTCATTTTCTATTATTTCAAAGAAATAATGAATATAAACAGCTTATCTTAGGTTTACCCTTGTATGACACTGCAGATGTTTGTAACTATATGCAATTTAAAATGTAATACAGCTGATTCTAACTGGAGATACGTGCGTGGCACATGAATATTTAGCAGAAAACAGAAAACAGAAAGCAGAAAACAAGGGTTTTTCAATGTCCTTTATTTGCAAATATATAAAATTGTGAATTGGCATTTAAAGATACATCGATTGATCAGACCACACAGATGATAGAACCTGTAAAACAGTCCAGTAAGTACAATACACCTCTCTATGAATCATATAAGGATTTACACAGCCTACATGTGTCTTAGTAGACAGACAACCTTCAACTTCATTAACAAAAAAAAATCTTCTGTGTACACCTATGATTGGTCAACACATCCCCATGTCATTTAAATACTTCATGTCATCCACTGCTCTCTCCCGTCTCTTGCTTCTTATTTTCTTTTATATATAGATATATATTTATATACATACACACATTTATTATTTATTTTATAATCTATATCCTCAACAACAACAACAAAACAAATCACCAGTTAGCATTGATCGCTTGGCTGACCGACGGCAAAGTCGTCATCACAGCTGCCCCGGCGGCGACGTCGTCATCCCAGCTTAAGGACGACCTCATCACCACCACACCTGACCGACAGCCAGCGTCATCACAGCTGACTAATGGTGATGGCCGACTCGTACCAGACCCAGAAGCCGGCGTAGACGGGCTCGCTGAAGGAGGCCTTGAAGCGGTGGATGAGCGACATGGTGTCGCCCACGCTGTAGAAGGACAGTGTGCCGCCGGCGTCGTCCAGGAAGACGCCGATGCGCGGCGCGTACGGCGCGTTGATCTCCAGCTGGTCCTTGCTGTGGCGCGCCGAGTAGCTGCTGTCCGAGCAGAACAGGCTCCAGGACTTGCGGTTGTAGCCGATGCGGCAGGCGTCCCCGTAGCCCGTGCGCTTGATGCCCTTGTAGGTGATGCCGATGGCCGCCCCCTCGCCGCTCCAGTCCACCTCCCAGTAGAAGGGCCCGCCGGACAGCGGCTCCTTGCACAGCACCTGGGGCAGGCAGTCGAAGCGGGCGGGGCTGTCGCCGTACGCCTGCGGGTCTCGCTTCAGGGCCGCCTTGCGGTTGCCCCGGGACAGGTACAGCTGCCGGTAGGCCGTGTTCGGGTCGAGGGTCAGCTGGCACGCGACTGGAAAACAGGCAGGACATTCGGTCATGAGTAAGTACAGTAAGTAAGTGAAGCTTTATTTATATAGCACTTTTTGAAACACAGTTACAAAGTGCTTCACACACAAATATAAATGAATAAGTAAATGACAATATGAAACAGCACAATGAGGGACAGACAAACAAACAAAACCAGATGGGGATGGAAAGCTTGCCTATAAATATGGGTTTTAAGAAGCTGCTGAAAACAGAGTAATGGAGAAGTTGGATGAATAACGAGGCTGCTCATACACACTGATAAGGATCTTCTCAGATCCGACACCAGAGTTTAGCACGGATTAGGTTAAACCAAACACAGTTTATGATATTATATACATTATACACCGATATATACACACACCATCTAGCAGACGCTAACGCCCCACGCAATCAGCCAGTGGTTAAATAAATGATTGACAGCGAGGGGGTGAAGGTGCAGTCACATGAGACGCGTCAAGACACCGTGCGCGACCCACTCCATTGTTTTCCTATGGGAAAAGCGGCGCGGCGATTTCCGGAGGGGGAGGGGCCACGCACCCGACCCCACCCTGACCCGCAACGCATTGCCTCGAAGTTGAAATGATCTAAACTTTGACCCGGCGCGCCACATGACGTAACGCGCCCAACCAATAGATTTGCAGTACGATCCAGAAAGACTGTAGGTCTTCAGGCTGTGGGTGATTTGGGGCGTGTTTTAAACTCGCCGTGCTCGACGAACACCGCGCCCGACCCAAAGGAATGCACCTCTACTACTACGATATTTACTACGACCCGTTGTAGTGCTGGTATGTGACACCCATCCCCTGGAGGGATGGGTGTCACACCCTCACCCTGTGCGCCCGGCTAGGCCTGGCTGGCCGGATATCATCTGTAAGGCCAGAGGTTTCACCGCGGGTTTGTGGCGTTCACCCAGGGTCCAAAACTAACTTTTACAATTGTTCTCCTTTTACCTGCCAGGGTGGAAACATCTGACCTGCCAAATGCTCAGATGTATCCAGCATTGACTGGTGGCAGGTGTTTATTTTGAACCCTGCGTTCACCGCAAACCGGGCGTCCTGCTCAGCCGCTCGCATGCATTGGGCTCAATTTCATTGCGAAAACATGCCAGAGTTTCTTTCTTAGCTCCCCCATTTGTAGCCGTATGCTACATAGCGCCCCTCCCATTACAAGCAGGCCGTGCAACGGCGGTATCAGTGCACATAGCGATGTGTGAGTTAAGTGCCAGACCCTTATCTTAATTCTGCCATTTATTATCTGATTGTACTTCACTTTGCGGCTGAAAGACATTAGCTCAAATCAGGGCTAATGCCTTTACTTTACTTTGAACTTTGTAAATAGAGCAGCGGGGAAAGACCAGAAAAGAGTAGTGGCCTTAATACAAAAGCAGAATTTGCCTTTCATTAATGCATTTTAAGCAGGTCCCAAAAAAGCGATCATTAAGCATTCATTGGTGTTCATGTTTTTGTGTTTGGGGAAATATAACTCAAATATAATCTGAATTGTACTTGTAACAAAACTAACAGTTGAAGGGGAACACTCCTGCCGACGTGGAACAAACAGTTCCACTGATAAAATGTTAAAACATCAAATAAACTTGCCACCAATGTTTGTACGTATAAAGCAATAAATGAATAAGGGTTAAACATACCTGTCAACCCTCCCACATTTTCCCGTAAATCTCACATATCGTTTCCCTTTCTTATAAAAGAACATGAAACATTTATTAACCACCTAACTGTAGTTACTGATTTAATGTAGGAACTAGTTGTAGGAACTAATCCGTGTTGCACTGATATTATAAAGCAAGTGGTTGCCAAGTGGTGATTTGAGGATTCACGATTGAATGTCCTTTATTTTCAAATCCCAATGTTGACAACTATGCTTCAGAAGAACTTAATCAATTATTTATTTATCTATTTTATATTTGGTTTGTTGTATTGGTTCAAGTACTACAAGAGGAATTGCTCATGAGACCGGTGTTTGTGGCAGGGAACTGAACTCACATCTGAGGAAGTCTTCTCTCTGCCTCGGCTCCTGGGTGGGCATGGACCGGTACATGGTCACTTCATCGGCTGTGGAAGCTAACAAACATTTAGCATTTAGTCTACTTTCAGAAAATATCTCACGAGTAAAGAAACAGTATTAAAAAGTTCAGTTAGTTAGCCAAGCAACTTGAAATGGTTGACTGTGTAGGCCTACACAAGAAAGATTAAAAGGATAACATGGACAATTAAAAACATTGAATGTATTGTAATCTTGTTTTTCTCCAAAGGGAGTAAAGAGAAATGCTTCCTCCGTGTCAAAAATGTTCACCACATCTTTTAGGAACGATGGGGAAACCATGAGGAGGCGTCAGGGAGCCTTGCCCACAAAGAAATACCTTGTTGCCATGACTACATTAAAAATAAATCAAGTTGCACAACATGTTTTATGATACCGAGAGTTAGAATAAAAGTCTCACTACATCACCCTCCTGGCTCTGTGCCCGCGCTATTATTGCGGTACAGGTTTCTTCTGAAAACAAACTCAAAAACAAATTCAACATGGCTGACCTTTGAGTGTAGACCTTCTCATGTCCTTCTTGTGATCCTTGTCCTCCAGCTGACAGAACGGCATTTTGTTGACTGCATTGACAAGAGAAGACGTTTTGTTAAAAGAACAGCATGTATTGTTGTCTTGGATTGATATTCATGATGGTATTTCTGGGGATGCACCGCTCGGGTTTATTTCAGGCCGAGACCGAACACTGATTTTGTTTCTTACAGTGAATATTGGCTTGAATTATCCAATTTAAAACAAAATGGAAGATAGAGGAAGAGTCACGTTTAGGCCGTATACTGTATATATCGGCCGATAATGATTAGTGGCCGATTAATCAGTGCAACACTAGTTATTTTTGAATAATCCCCATCTGGCCGCCGGTCTCCCACCACTCACTGGTCTTGGCCACCTTCACCAGCTCCTCGTTGCCGAATTCGTTGAGGTGCTGCTTGATGTCGGAGATGGACTTGGTGACCTGGCCGAAGGAGAAGTAGGGGTTGACGCTGACGACGGGCAGCTCCTCCGCCTCCGTCTGGGCGATGAGCATGTGGTAGCTCTGGTGGAGAGGGAGGGACACGCACACGCACACGCACACGCACACGCACACACAGTTAGGACAACTGCCAAACTCTCTGCTGAAGGTCGCTGACCTCTGGAAACGAGGGGCGTCGGCCATTTCGACACTTTATTGCATTGACTTGACTCCATTAAATATATTAAGGTTAATTACTAATTATCAAGGAAAACATTTTCATTTGTGGTCCAAAAAAAAAGTAACTGCATATATATCCCTAAAAAGAGAGACAGTGTGAAACCAGACGTTACACAGTGTAGTGCCCTGAGATAACTTCTGTTATGAATTGGCGCTATACAAATAAAATTGAATTGAATTGAATTGAAAACAGTCACAACAGACACATGACACACATTGTCAGTTGACGATATTATCGCCATGGCTACCTGGATAAAGTGGATGTGGTCCTCGGTGCGGGACAGCTGCGTGATCTCGCCGTCGCGGCGCCGCAGGTCGGCGATCTCGTGGGTCAGCCGCTCCATGTGGCCCTCGGCGTTGCTGAGCGCCGCCCGCTTGTTGGACGAGATCAGCTTGGCCATCTCCTGCTGCATCTTCTCGATGGCGCGCAGCATGTCGCTGAAGAGCTTCTCGCACTCCTGCATGGCCTGCTGGGCCGAGCTCTGGACGAGGAGGAGGAGGAGGACAGTGAACATATGAGACACAGGGTCAGGAATGTCGTGAGGGCAGAATCAGGTTTCGCAAAGACAACGAAATCGGTCGCCGACATTCCCTTACGCAATCGTAATGATGGCTACCGATCTCGTTGTCATGGCAGCAGTGGAGGACATGTGACCTTTCTGACACGACCGAGATGTTTTGGTTGTTGCCGTTTGTGAGCTTTGAGGGGTAACGAACCTTGAGGGAGTCCACCGCCTGCTTGAGCTCCTCCATCTGCTTCAGGCGGTCGTGAATCTTCTCCTGGATTTCGGCCTGGGTGGCGCCCAGCCGTTGCTATGGAAAGCGGACGAGATTACGAGATTTGAACAATGCCGCCGTGTGCACGAGTCCGTATCGAGAGATTGCGGCCGGGGACTTATCAGCGGGAACTAACATGCAATCGCAGCGCACAGAGTCCTGCGGACGTCACGTTGCGCAAGTCGCACACCATATTAAAAAAAAAACACGCATAATAAAGAATAGACCCATTCAAGCATTTATGTTAATGAACAACTACACTGAACAAAAAGAGCTTAATGTTTTTCGCTTATTTATTTCGACCTCAACATCCAGCTCAGCAGTTAAAAGTTAAACAAGTGCACTTCATAGGTCAAACAGTAGCATTTACCTCGTCCTTGTATAAATACACAACATAGGTCACACATAACAACACACAGTGGCTTTCACCGCTCCGCAAATGAGCTTGTCGTCTCCTCATCATATATGAATGAATAAATGAATGAGAGTGTGTGTATGTGTATGTGTGTGTGTGTGTGTGTGTGTGAAATAGCAGCGCCTACCTGTTCGTCGGCGCGCTCCTGCTCGGCGGACACCATGTCGTGGCCCTTATGCTCCTTCACGGTGCACAGCACGCAGATGCACATCTGGTCCGTCTTGCAGAAGAGCTCCAGACCCTTCTGGTGCTGCGGGCAGATCTGCCGGTCCAGGTGGCCGATCTCGTCCACCAGCTTGTGCCGCTTGAAGGTGGCCGACTCGTAGTGCGGCTTCAGGTGCTTGTCGCAGTACGACGCCAGGCACATGAGGCACGACTTCACCGCCTTGTGCTTCTTGCCCACGCAGATGTCGCAGCCCACGTCGTGCGCCCCCGCGTACCCGCCGCCGCCGCCGCCGCTGCCGTCGTAGTCGGGGGACGGCGGCGGCGGGGGGAACGCCTCGGAGGAGCGCGGCACCATGGAGGTGGAGGAGTAGCGCGAGGAGTTGCCCAGGCGCCGCGGCGCGGGCCTCTTGTTGTACGTGACGCGACACTGGGGGCAGAGGAAGGCGCCGGACGGGTCGGTGTGGTCCCAGTAGGTCTTCAGGCAGATGGAGCAGAAGATGTGGCCGCAGGGGATGGACACCGCCTCCCGGAGGGACTCCTTGCAGAGGTGGCAGCTCTCATGGTCCGAAGACATCGGGGCGGCGCGCGGTTCGGGGGGTTTTACGTCGGGCAGGTCGATTCGTTTCCAGTAGGCGAACTTCCGCGCGAGGTGTGAGTCCCTGAGTGAGTCGGGGCAAAGTGACAAAGCGATCATACAGGTAGTACAGGCACATGGTTATAAAGAGTAAATAGAGGAGGAGGAGGCTAAACTGGTTAAACCGAAACCAGTAAAACAGGAGGGTGGGGCAAGGTGAGGAAAGAACAAACACGACAATCAGATAGGCTACTGAATGCAGGACGTAGGTGAAGTGAATCGAACGGCAAGCTTGAGAATTACAGTTCCCAAGACCTGAACTTGACTTGGCGACACAACGCTTCAGCCGAGTGTTACAAATGGGATACAGTTTGCGGCGTTTGCGATTTGAAGCGCAAGGCCACAGAGCTCTCTGGGTTCGCCTGGTGGGAACAAACAGAGCGAAGGGACGCATATTATCAATTTACATTTACATTGAGGAGTACAGATTTGTTTCATTTAATTATACAAATAAATGAAAGTGTATGTGCCACGCCTCTCTTTTACAGTATTAATGAGGGGTTGCGGGGGGTTAGGGGGGTTGGGGGGGTCCCTCTGGATATAGTGACCTTTTTACCTGCTGCATACCACAGAGTCCTGACATAGCGAAGCATAACAAGAGTGGGTTTTCCTGGCTTCGGCTAAACAGCCTTACGTTCCTCTTGAATAAGTGCAAGCCCCACACAACAACGTTCACCTTTCCTCGTAGTTGTGAGCCGTTAATCATCAACTCTGTTTTACATTCCACTTTATTACCTTTGACTTCTAATTAACTCAAACCTACACCCTTCTCTCAGCTACAAACGTTGAAGAAAGAAAGAAAGAAGTCAAAACCAAGCAATTAAGAGAACTGTGGCCATTTGTGAACAACATCTCTCTCTCTCTCTCTCCCTCCCTCTCCCCCCCCCTCTCCAACATGGAGAGTATCAGGGTTGTCTAAACCCAGAGAGGAATGCGACTACGCTTGATAGTCCAGATAACAGGAGAGCCAAGGGAAGCATGCTGAAGAGATGCCATTGTGTTCGGGGGCCATGCGCCAGCCCAGAGCAGCGCTCTCTGTAGGCTCCTGCTGTCCGTCAGCAACAACATGCCGGAGAGAGGGAGGGGGGGAGGGGGGGGAGAGAGAGCGAGAGAGAGAGAGAGAGTGGTGTCATAGACAAATATGACAGTTATGTTGTGTTAAGGTGCAGGTGTGTTTTGAAAAAATAAATATGAATTAGATTTGCCATTTTTAGATGCATTCACGAATAAACGTTATAGCTTGACTTGAAGGAAACTAATGCATTAAAATATATTGAAATCAATATTTAAATATTTAAATAAACATTTTAAAGGTCCAGTATGTAGTTTTTAAAGTAATTTATTACCTCAAATCAACATCGTCATTCATAAATAAGTCCCTA
>JAOPJH010000124.1:3251438-3261897 GCA_027122575.1 Merluccius polylepis | reverse complement strand
ACTTGCAACATGACCCCGTCATCCCCTTCCTGGGTCAGGACGTAGAACATCCCCCGGTCCTCGTCGTCATCCTCCTCCTCCTCCTCCCTCACGCCCTCCAACGCCGCCTCCGGCCCCTGCTCCTCCAGCAGCACGCCGCGCAGCTGCACCTCCATCTCCTCGGGACGCCCCGCCTCCTCGCGGCCCAGCCCGAGGCGGTGCTCCCCCTGGGCCGCCACGTCCTCCTCCTCGTCCTCCTCTTCTTCTTCTTCGTCGTCGTCGTCCTCCTCCTCCTCATCCTCGTCGTCGTCATCGTCCTCGCCGTGCCGCTCCCTCATCAGCTGCTCTGTCAGCTCCACGCTCTCGTAGCGAATCAGCTGCAGCCGCATGAAGCCGTCCTCGTGCTCCTTGTACCTGCCGCAAGAAGTATTTAAAACAAAAGGGGGGGGGGGTGGACAGTTGATCAGATCAAGGTCGCCGAGGCCCGGAGGTAGGCGGTAACCGCGGCGACCCCGCCAGATAGAAACGCAGGCATTAGTCATTAACTCACGACCCAAAAATAAAAAAGTGTATATTAACCGATATTGCAGTAATCAACGATGCGTTAAAAACATGGCGCCATTGAAACATGAATGAACATTGAAACGTTAAGTTAATTCATGTCGCATTGCTTACCGGAAGCGCGGGTGTCCGGAGGGCCATTTGAACTGGTGCTTCTTGCGCAGGTGAACCGTGAGGTTGTTCCCTCGGGTGAACCGCTGGTCACACACGTGGCACATGTAGCGGGGCACGACGTCACCCTGGATGACCCCAAGAAGAAGAAGAAGAAGAAGAAGAAGAAGAAGAAGAAGAAGAAGAAGAAGAAGAAGAAGAAAGAAGAAGAACAAGAAGAACAAGAAGAAGAAGAAGAAGAAGAAGAAGAACAAGAACAAGAAGAACAAGAACAAGAAGTAGACGTTAGACTTCAGCTCCCCACCGGAGGAGGAGGGGCATGAGAGACGCGGTCGCGGTCGTTTACCTTGTGCTCCCGCTTGTAATGGATCTTCATGGTGCGGACGGTGCGCGCCGCGTAGGCACAGCCGGCCGCGTCGCAGCGGTATGCCGGCTCGCTGGTGTGGGTGTCCAGGTGCTTCCGCAGGTCCACCAGGTTTTTACAACTGCGGCCAAAGAGTCAAAGGTGCGTTACGGTCAGATGTGAAGTACGACGTCGTTCTTTGTATAAAAACGGCCAGGGTCAACTATGTACTCGTAAAACCGTACAGCAATGATCATGAACTGAAAAAAAGAAAAGGAGGTGAGGTGCTTAATGGCCCCTCCACTTCACTAAACCCCCGGTAATAAAGGAAAGCCGTAGAAGTACTACCTGTACTCGCAGTAGTCACAACTGTATGGCCTCTCGTTGCTGTGGCGAAACTTGATGTGGTTGCGCAGCGATGAGGGCGACGGGCAGGTCATGTCACATAAGGGGCATTTATAGTGGTTCACTGCAAACAAACAAACAAACAAACAAAGCGTTCATAAATGGCATCGTGTGCTGCATCGCCAGCAATGATGTTTGTTGAGAACGCTTCGATGGAAAAAAGGGAAGGGACTGACCGTGGGTCCTCATATGGTCCCTCAGTAGCCGCTCTGTCGCAAAACGCTTCGAACAATGGGAACACTGGAACCTCTGACCTGCAACACACACACACACGCATTCAAAAAAGCCATAGTAGTTGCCTACAATCCTACTGTGTAAACTTTTTTATCATTTTGTTTTATAACAGTGAATTTAGATGCACATCCTTAAAACGGAGAATACTGGTCTGTCTCTCCTGGCTTCGCTCAAACATCCGTTACCAATCTAATTTCTCAAAATCACTTCATTAGGCCGATTCCGCCGGAGAGCGTTTGGCGTGTAGGCGCCTGCCACGATCGTAAACAATAGCAATATAGCAGTTTGGTCTTTGACAATTCGTAAAGTGCTTGTCTGGTGAGTCACTGTTATTGTGTCCACAAACTCCATACTGACCGACGCACATTGATTCCAAAGGACCAAAGTGATCCATTGCCATCGTTTGCATTTGTGACAGGCGCGTGCACGCCAAACGCTCCTCTGCAGAATCGGTACACGACAAATAGTATTGGTAACGGATGTTTAAGTGAAGCCTAGGGAGCCGGTTAGGATGGTTTGATCCCCCAGACCGGTATTGTCCTTTAAGGAGCAGGTAGGCCATGTGGGCATCTTTCTCAAGGACGCCCACATGGTCAACTGTGAAGAACAGAACCTTTGGGCCGGAGTCGGACACCCGAAACCACGAGACTATCCCGCCGCCGCCTCCCCTGTCACCTTCTAGTGCACTCTGGCGCTTGATGTGGTCGAAGAACTTGGTGTTGTTGGCGTACATGGCCCCGCAGCCCGGGCACGCCACCACCTTCTCCTGGGTGTGGCTCCGCAGGTGCTCCCGCAGCTTGGGGCGCCCTTTGGCACTGGCTTCGCATTCTGAAAGACCACAACAAAGACACAAAGGTTTCAAACAATGTCTTGTGTAGCCATATGGTAAAAAGATCATTTTGCGATTTCTCTGGACAGATATTTTAATATGATTCACTTTTAGTGGGTGGGAATGATCATTTTTGCATCACAATTTTTATTTTCACTGGAAAAAATGTTTTTAAATGGGGTCTGTACCAAACAAACACATCTGGAGAACAAAATGTGTCGGCCAGGGCATCTCTGCAGCACTGTAGTACTTCATGTATATTGGTGTTATACATTTACCTGTACACATTTTACCCTTAGCAAAGATCTGCAGCTCCTGGGATTTGGATATTGCACTTGGCCATATTGCGATTTTGGCAATCTTTGGATTAATTGCTCAGCCCTATTCTGGTGCCAAGGTAGGATGGCTGCACAATTCCCATGCAAGTCAAGTATGAAATACTTGACTTGAGTGGCAGCTCTGCTGCCGTACCTTTCCACGCACAGCGCAACAAGCATTCACTGTCGCCGGTGGGGATGTCCATGCAGAGACTGTGCAGCTCCACGTGTCGGTAAAACCACTCAGGGTTTTCATTGGGGGGTTGCTGCAAACACAGACAAAGCCGATGAGTAAAAACAACAACAACCACACTTGAACGCAGATATTTCTGGATTCACGTTGACTTTCGGCTGTCAAACGAATCTATAGAGTCGAAACCCTAAAAGTTACCTCGCAATCCTCCCATAGGCAGGTGAAATTGTCCGGGATTTCGGGGATGATGTTGCGGTTCTGGTACCCTATGGAGCAAGTGCCCATGTTGGGGTTGGAGCTCAGCACCTGCAGGCCCCACTGCTTCAGCTTGGTGTGGTAACAGTGGAAGAAGACGTGGCGGCGCAGCTCCTCAGGACCGTCCACCGAGCAGAAGCCACAGTGTCTCCACAGGCAGCTCTGCTCTGCTGTGAACAGGAAAGCACAGTGAACATCCGGTGAGTGGGTTAGGTTGAGTGGGTTAAGGTGAGTGGGTTAAGGTGAGTGGGCTAAGGTGAGTGGGCTAAGGTGAGTGGGCTAAGGTGAGTGTGTTAGGGTGAGTGAGTTAAGGTGAGTGAGTTAGGGTGAGTGGGTTAGGGTGAGTGGGTTAGGGTGAGTGAGTTAAGGTGAGTGGGTTAAGGTGAGTGAGTTAGGGTGAGTGAGTTAAGGTGAGTGGGTTAGGGTAAGTGGGTTAGGGTGAGTGGGTTAGGGTGAGTGAGTTAGGGTGAGTGAGTTAAGGTGAGTGGGTTAAGGTGAGTGGGTTAAGGTGAGTGTGTTAGGGTGAGTGACTTAAGGTGAGTGGGTTACGGTGAGTGAGTTAAGGTGAGTGGGTTAGGGTGAGTGGGTTAGGGTGAGTGAGTTTAGGTGAGTGGGTTAGGGTGAGTGAGTTTCTCTTCACTTCGAGGAACTTCCTGGATCGGAGTGAGACAACGCTTCACATTTCCAGAGTGACTACGTGAATGTTTCACAGAGTTGGGGGTGTGTGTGTGTGTGTGTGTTATCATCGGCCGACCTGTGACTGCGTGACCGTTACCTTCGTGCTCATCGCCATCTTCCGACGCGTCCGCGGCGCTCAGGTGCGCCTCCATGTGCTTGCAGAGGTTCTCCATCCGGCTGAAGGTCTCCTGGCAGGAGCCCCACTCGCACTCCAGTTCAAGCGGCGTCTTCTTCTGTATCCGTTTATTCGGTGGCATCGCCCTACGACCTGCTGCATCTGCGGTCACCTCATGTAAAAACCGGGGATGTCGGAGGTCGCTGTTTCCACAGGGCGACCCTGGGAGTCTGATGGATGACGTCCAGCTCGGCACAGGTGCCCCCCCCGCGCCGCGGCTCACACTTCCACCATCTCCGGGGTTTGTTTCCGTTAGTCCCGTTAGTTGAAAAAAAGTTATTTTTTATTTTTTAGGACTTATTATTTAGGAAAATGCCTGAAGGCAAAAACGAGCATCTTGAGGTGAGTTTGTGGAGCGCACCGGCGAAACACGTCGGGCGAAACAATAGTAGACACTTAAAGGTTCCGCTTGCGGTGCTTTATTATAAACACGCACCTCGGTGGGGCTTTCGTCATAATAAAATGAGGCACATGTCACAATGTAGTTTGAACTATTTAATTTCTCAACACGAATATCCCATTGAAATAATGAACACTAATGGCATTGCAAGAAAAAAGCTTCATTGTCCAGTGTCAAAAAATGACTTCACATTGAGGCCAACTTCTCTAAGAAAAAAAACAAAAAATATATAAATTTGTCAAGTTACTTGTTTTCATAAAAATATGTGATTTTCCGACAATGTCCATAAATACCAAAAGTCTATCTCTAAATATTCCCACACTATTCTTCTTACAACAGGCATTTTGACCTTCCTTAAAAAGCTTAATTACATTCCAACCCAACACCACCCTTCATATGATTCAGTTCATGCTAAGCTGTCTGTCAAGGTTTCATTCTTTTTTTAAATATAAATTTACCAAGTCTGAAATATCACTGAGTGATCTGATTGACATTTGATGCCAAAAGACATACAAATTCCCCAATGTGCTTATTTTTCTTCCGTATGCTTGACTTCCTTAATGTGGCCGACCAACCAGAGAAATATCCAGAGACACGACCAGAAGAAATATCCTGATGATTATTATAATGACCAATTAGCAGAAGAAGAAACCTTCCAACACGTACAAAACCCAGGAAATTGATGATGACTACAAGGTTTTAGTGTTGGGTGTGCGTGCGTTAGATTTTTAAATCAGAGTTCAAAAAAACATTTGTACCCATAATAACAGCGGATCCCTTTGCGTCAACGTACACATGGTATACGCTCTTATACCAAAGTGAAATTTGACACAAAATACTTTTTCCCCGGTGTTAATTTGCTCGGAGGCAGAACAGTGTTGGTGTGATGTAATGGGACGGACATCAAAAGGCAAATGAATCATGAGCCAGCCGGGTCCTTCCTGCACTATCAATACACCTCCTTCTGCTGGACGTCTGCCATCCTGGATCAGGGTTCCTTGCAGTCTTGTTCACACATCATAAAAAAGCCTTACGAGATGATAACGGATTCCGAAAGCCAATACACTACCGGACACCTGGTGGGGAGAGAGGACAGTGAATGCGTGCATACTTGATAATAACCATTCAACTAAATACAATAATGGTAAATGGACTGCATTCATATAGCATTTTTCAGACCAGTGGCCAATCAAAGCGATTCACAATTTTGCCTCACATTCACCCATTCATACACCTGACAGCGGTGTCAGCCATGCAAGGCACCAGCCAGCTCATCGCGAGCAGTTAGGGTGAGGTGTCTTGCTCAGGGACACCTCGACATTTGGCTCGGAGGAGCCAGGGATCAAACCAGCAACCTTCTGGTTGCCAGACAACCCGCTCGACCTCATGAGCCACTGCCACCACAACCGTGCAGGGTAGTGTAATTGAGCAATAATCAAGCAATGACGGTAATTTAATTAAGCAATAATAGAAATCATCGTTTTGATCGTGTTTTTTGTGTTTACTTGTATGAGCAGCATTATGATGGTGAGGTTCCTCTCGTGAACGGGTCCCAGTAGTTTCAGCACCAGGTTGATTATGGTCATGTTGTTGCACTCTATGAACTCGTCATCTTCCTCCTGACCCCTGTGCACCTCCAGTAACCTCAGGAACTCTGCCGTCTGTTGGGAGTCACATGATTCACATGAACTAACACCCAACAATGTATAACAATGGCATTAGTATAGGACGCCACTTAAAAGACCAGGGTTAGTGAGGGTTTAAGGTACCAAACTGCTTGTTTGTTTACTTACTTACTAGTTTTCTTCTACCTACTTCTACCTACTACAATAAAAAGTGACAATGCTTCTGTAGTAGTACACACACACACACACACACACAGAATTATGCATAAGAACAGTGTTTTAGTACCTGCAGAATAAGATTTCCCAATTTAGAGAGATCCTTCCTTTTAAATTTGGAGTAGCTCATTCCCAGTTTGCCCGTGCTGGGATTCAACCTGGATGTTAGAAGACGACATCACAACATCACAGTCAATACATCAACACAACTATAAAATAACTTAAGATTTCACTATTATTATTTGTAGATTGTTGATTGTTGTCTGTCTGAAACTTTATGTATGACTGATGCTGACTGCCTTGGCCAGAGCACTTTGTTTTTGTTTTCACATTAAATGCACACTACATCAACAGTAGCAGACACAAAGATTTGACTGGAAATATGCCTCATGATCATACATCTATAGACGTCTATAGAATCGCAATACACATCAAATCGGCAACCCAGTATCGTGATAGTATGGAATGGGGAGATGAGCATATGGTACCTGGGGAGCCGGTGTCTGGGGCACGGGATCAGGTGGAAGAGCTGCGGCACGGAATACACGAAGTTGACCACCTGGGGGATGAAGAAGAGCAGCATGGTTTTGCTGAAGTGTCCCAAGATGCCTACCACCGCAAAGGTCATCCCGGCGAAGTAGCAGAAGGTGTCCCCCACGAACACGGAGGAGGGGTACCTGCACGGCAGACAAGACGAAGTTCTGTCACGGTCGATGGACAATTATCTGATTCTAATCTTGCTAAACAATAATAATAATTTGATATCAATTATTAATTTGTATAGCAACTTCATAGAAGAAAATGCAGCTCAAAGTGCTTTACAGTATAGCATTAAAAACAAAACACAATAGACATTTTAAGAACAGTTAAAATACCAGCATCAGTGGACCTAAGGGCTCTTGTTGTTTAAGTAAAAGAGTGGTAGCGTAGACGTCAGACAATCAGACAGCAGCAGTCAATCAGGGGTTAATATTTTTGGCGGAGAACATTTTGCGTGGGAGGTTGCACAAACCAGTTGTGGTAGAACAGTCCCAGCGTGGTGAAGAAGAATGGTAGCATAAAGTAGAGGGAGAAAATGTGGTCATCTCCATAATCTCCTGTTGGGTAAAAACAGCAAACAAATAGACCCCAAACACATTATTATGTTTCCTAGTGGGGCTGGGCAATATCTCTATATTATATAGATTTTGTGAGATGAGACTAGATATCATCTTAGTGTTGTCTTTTCCTGGTTTGGCCATATCGCCCAGCCCAACTGTGTTCCTAGTGCTATTGAAAAGACTGGGTTACAGTGGCGGGGGGGTGAGGACTCACCGTTGAGCTCAAACAGGTTGAAGAGGATGATGGAGCCGGAGATGAACAGGGCTTGTCCCGACTCGATGCCGTTGATCCCTGCCAAGATGTTGATGGCGTTGGTGCAGAACACGGCCAGCATGCCCATGTAGACGTAGTACAGGATACCTGCAGACCAGAGGAAACACTTTAAATAATAATACCAATATGTAATATGATGTTATTGTCACTGTAATACCTTATAAATGACATGACATTATTGACATGATATTATCACTCATTTCCCATATGGGATTAATGAATCACAATTTATTTTATGCAATTAATTGGTTAAGCTAATTAAGTTATTAACTTGGAAGTAGGTCACCAGTGATTCAAATAATATGAATACTACTACCACTTCCACTACCACTACTACTACTACTACTATTATTACTACTACTACTACCACTACTACTACTACCACTACTACTACTACTACTACTACTACTACTACTACTACTACCACTACTACTACTAATAATAGATTTATAGAATGAAAAAGAAAGTGTTCCTGAAATGATTGATCATGTTTATCAGTTTGAGTCTCGCCCTAAGTGCCTTGCCTAGGTCCAAGTGGAGCCCCAGCAGGACTCTGAAAGGCTTGGGCACCACGATGACAGTGTTTCCAAAGTTGGTGAAGTAGACCATCAGCAGGGGCAGGGAGGCCATGGTGGGCAGCAGCAGCTTGTGTCTCCAGCGCAGGTTGAGCACATCGTCAGCAAAGCCCAAGAAGATCATACAGCAAATGGCTAACAGAGCGCCAATCAGCTGGACAAACTGGTCAAAAAAACCAAAACGACATTAGCACCAGAGGAGCTCACAGGCTAGTCAAGTGACGTTAGGGCTGGGCAATACGTCGATATTATATCGACATTGTGAGAGCATTACAGTAGTGATGAAAATAAGTGTTTATATAGACTATTTATTTATTGAACTACCAGGAAGCATGCTGTATCGTGATATATATATATATATATATATGTATATATATATATATATATATATATATATATGCTCGCGATTGTTGATCGGAGGGGGGGGTGCGCTTGGCCGACAAATGGTATTTGAGACTGGTCCGGTACTCCGGTTGTTTGCGGCATCGGCTCGTGTGCATTGCTTCCTGATTTCCCGAGCTACGGAGTGGCCCGAACGTTAATCGCGCGTTAAAAAAATTAGTGCCGTTAAAAGCATTTTGCGTTAACTAGTTAATAACGCGTTAACTTTGACAGCCTTAAATTAAATATACTTTTGGTTTCTATTTATCACCCCCAAACCTTGTTTTGACAACCATGGTCGCAACAGCTATGCATCATGAAAATACTTAAACAGTTGTGAAAGATGGCTGCTGGTTTCTCACCAACACAGCTTTGTTTTGATCCTAGACAAATGCATGCTGGGAATGTGCTTAAATACCTCTATAAAGCACATGAGTGTTCCTTCTAACACCAGGCTGAAATGTTGCTTGCACACCAACGGAGAATCACAGCATAGTATAAATTACTAGATGGGACACTTTTTTGAGCAGTTATTGAAAAAGTCAACGAGTGCCACCCCTGTTCGCCGTAGAACACCGTTGGTGGTGATGTGAAGATGTTTCTTGAAAACAGTGATGTAGATGTTATCTTACAATCCATGTGGCCTGCAGATGCGTCCTGTTGTTTGGCGCCAGTAAGGGTTTCCAGAGAAGCACACCAGTGACTAAAAATAATGTATTTCATTGTTGTTGTTTTTATTATCTATTTATCTCTATTATTAATTAAGATCACATATTGCTCTATATATTCTCTCTATTATCTAACAACTATCATTGTTTTCAAAAAAAGAATACAGTTCTAATTAATATTTAGGGTTAGGGTAACCCTAATACCTCTTTACAGTCCACATCTTGACTTCGCTCTCTCAATGTAAGTCCCTGAATAGCACAACCTCAGAAGTGTAATCATATAATAATGTTCCAATTGTCTCTCAATTCAAGTCATGGTACTCTCTGTACCACTCGTTGTCTGTTTAAGCAGAACCAGTCTGTACAACTCTCTCTCATATTCTAACACAATACAAGCCCTTCCCTCTAGTGTCACACACACACGCACGCACACACGCACGCACGCACGCACGCACATACGCACACATACACACAGAGGAAGCCGGGCACATGCTACCTACATGCAGAGCTGGCGGGGCATAGAGCAGGTCCTCCACAGCTAGGGGGCAGCAGCTCTGCAAGCGGCTCTCACAGAACTCCTTGATCAGATGCAGGTTATACAGGCTGTCAGCCACTGACATGGTATCCTTCAGACACACATCTGGGGCGCGGAGGGAGGTTAGGGTCAGGAGGCAAGCAAACATTGGGAGGGAAACAGTGAGGAGCAATGTTGATGTTAGTCATTGGAGGAAGGAGGAGAAGAAAAAAAAGGAGGTTAGACAGTTGATAGGAATAAAGAGGGGGCAAGGTTTATTTCTAATGGCCGTTCCACACATATCTACATCAGTGTTGGTGAGACCCTATGAATGCTTAATAAACAGTGCATGTTCCTGCATACCTTGACCCATTAGGCCCAGCCAATCAACTGGAGGACTTATCTCAGGTTGCACAATGTTCACTATTTATCTTGTATTACCATTGTGGATTATGGTTTACAGTCAGCAATAAGTACCTGTAAGTGCTTTCAGGACACCATAAATATTTAAAATAGCTAAAAGCAAAAAATGTGTGCGTGTGTGTGTGTACGTGTGCGTGTGTGTGTGTGTGTGTGTGTGTGTGTGTGTGTGTGTGTGTGTGTGTGTGTGTGTGTGTGTGTGTGTG